>JASSUY010009180.1:79139-95734 GCA_032466535.1 Forpus xanthops | reverse complement strand
GGAAGAAGTTCTTTACTGTAAGGGTGGTGAGGCACTGGAATGGGTTGCCCAGGGAAGTTGTGAATGCTCCATCTCTGACAGGGTTCAAGGCTGGGTTGGACATAGAATTGGGTGGCATGGTTTAGTATGAGGTGTCACTGCCTATGGCAGTGGGGACTGGAACTAGATGATCTTAAGGTCCTTTCCAACCCTAACTATTATATGATTCTATGATTTACCACTATGAAAGGGAAAAATATAAACCAACTATTTAGATATTTTTAAATAATCAAAATAATAATTCCATCAGAAACGACAAAAGAGAAAGGAGAACCCAAAGGTTGTTCAGTGCTCTGTACTTTATTCCAGTTCACCAAGAGAATAGCTTTCATTTTTTCATCTTACAGAAGAATCTCTGAGGGATCTCTGAGGAAAAATAAATAAATAAAGAAATAATAATAAGGTCTCAGTTTTTTTCTAAATATCTTAGCCAATGCTATTTGTGGAGTAGAGGCCAAGCTGAAGGAAAATTCAAGGGATCTGTTTATCTTCTTAAAGATGAGCAGCTTCCAGCAGAGAAATAACCTAGCAAAAATTTTTAAAGGAATACAAGCTGCCATTGACATTAATTGTGATTTTGAAATAAATATTGATGCTTCATAATGAGGAGTGGAAGAAGTATTTGAAGTGATTTCATTATGTATGTTTTTCCAAAGTAAATTTGTGTTTTACTGTAAATCCTGATTGTCTATTTTTTTCAGCAAATGACAAAAATGCTTTTTAAAACTAAAAATTAACAATGCCCTTGTGAAATTATGTGGGCTGCTCACCAAGGACTAAACTTCCATCAAGCTTTTAGAGAAGTGAATCATATACCATAGTCTTAACTCAGCTTTTTCAGCAAAACTTTTTGTAATAGAAGGAAATTGTATGAGTGGGGAAACCACATAATTGGGTTTTCTTGTAAAAATTTGCAGCCATAATTGTCATTTTGGAGAAGGACAGCTTAATAATACACTGGCTTTGCAGTCAAAGATTTATAGTGATGATGACTTTCATTTTTCTTGCAGCCTCAGTTTCCTCATCTATAAAATAAAGTCCCTACTTTCTCCAATTCTGTGAAGTATTATGAGTTCTTATTAGTAAAATAATAAATCACATAAGTTTGAGAGAAATGGAAATTAGTAACTGCTCTTTTGTCTTCAAAAGCTGAAGACTGGACTCTACATTTTGTGAAAATATTCTTTTTGGTAGCACTAAAAGCAGTATATTGTAGCACTAAAAGAAGTATATTGAAGTAGTTAGGAAAAGAGACTTTTTTGAGAGACTATTGCTTATTTGCTTTCTTGGGAGTTGACACAGTAGAAACCGGTATGTAGCAGCTTTCTACATGGTAAAAGGAAGACAGTGAAGGGGGGGGTTCATCATATATTGCAGCATGTAATTTTTAATACTGCTTATAATTTGACACATTCTTTGATGCTAAATCTCACTTTATAGCACAGGTAAATAGCAACACTGTACACTCAAAACTTTTAGAGTATTTTATAAAATGGATAAAATGCATTTTATGAATCTATAAAATGCATCCAATTAGGTTTCATCTAACTTTATAATTATAAGATGTTCACTATGTAAAGGTAAAAAATATTCAGTTATTACTGAGCAGAACTAACCAACTTTTTTCAATTTCTTACACTGAGCCATGTTCACATACATACTTTCAGTCTTGCCTCTCAAGTCACTCTTTTCACCAGTAAAGAAACTGCTTTAGTTTACTTTAGATAAGCATTATTAATTAGGTAATATATTAGTAGCATCTGCAACTTTATCTTTTGGATGTTTTATACTATTATTTCTGTACTGGGTTCAGCAGTAGCTGAATATTGCACATTAATTGCATTCCTAAAATTAAATGTAGTATTGATATGCTCTTGTGAGACCTCAGTTGAAGTACTGTGTGCAGTTCTGGTGTCCTCAACATAAAAAGGACATGGAACTCTTGGAATAAGTCCAGAGGAGGGCCATGAGGATGATCAGAGGACTGGAGCCCCTCCTGTATGAAGATAGGCTGAGAAAGTTGGGGCTATTAAGCCTGGAGAAGAGAAGGCTGCATGGAGACCTCATAGCAGCCTTCCAATACCTGAAGGGGGCCTATAGGGATGCTAGGGAGTCTCTTCATGAGGGACTGTAGTGATAGGACAAGGGGTAATGGGTTCAGACTTAAACAGGGGAAGTTTAGACTGGATCCAAGGAAGAAGTTCTTTACTGTAAGCGTGGTGAGGCACTGGAATGGGTTTCCCAGGGAAGTTGTGAATGCTCCATCGCTGGCGGCATTCAAGGCTGGATTGGACGTAGCTTTGGGTGACGTGGTTTGGTGTGAGATGTCCCTGCCCATGGCAGGGGGACTGGAACTAGATGATCTGGGGGTCCTTTCCAACCCTAACTGTTCTATGATTCTATGGTTCTATGATATGGGTCATGCCTTAGCAGCATTTCTCTCCAAGACTGAATGTAAGGTGCAAAATGTATGTTTAATTTTAGCATAGAGTGTTTTTACTGAAATGCAAGTATGATATCCAAGTACACTTAAAGGCAGTCAGCTGTATCACAGTGTCATCCATCCTGTTTGCTGAGGAAGAGTAATAGTTTATGAAATGTGTCTATGGATTGTAATTTGTGCACATTTTTTCTGATGCATGTTATGATACAAGGACTAAACTGAAGTAGCTAAACTCATTTTTCCAATGGCATTTTAGACTTGGATATTGAAAGAGGAGAGCCCTGACTTAAAAGGCTAGAACCCTATCACTGCAATAGCCTCTGAGGATATACAATAAAATGTAAGCTACTTCTGTTACCGCAACAAATGTTCTCCAGTTTTCTTACAGTTCACTTTCCTTACAATTCCAGATCAGTGTAACTCTCTGCTGTCAATAACAGGGTCTTATTGTTTAGACTGATGGTTGGCTGAAGCCAGCATGTGCTTATATGCAGCTTTCCTCTCTCTTAGGGTCCAGTCCTGCCTGGCAGTGAGTACCCTCAGCTCCTTTTGATGATTTCAGTGGGAGCTGGAGGACCTCACAGGAGGGTGCTTGATGCCTTGCAAGATCAGACACTGATAATTGAATCAGCGAAGGCAGTGGTGCAAGAAAATTGTTTTTTTTTTTTTCCAATTTTACTCTGCTTAAGTCAGAAAGACTTTCTGCAGCATGTTTGTGAGTGACAAGGGTCAGATTCTACAAGATGATATTGAATATTTACGGTTATCATTTGCTACATTAGGAACTGAGGCCCCTCATCCTGTCACTGGTTTGGACCTTTTTTATTGTATTTTGCTATTTCTTACCTTGAACAAAACTGGTATTTCTTTCCAAATCTATAGAAGCAAGTATTGTTTCTTGCAGAGATCACAGATGATCTCCAGATGATCACAATTTGTGACACTACAGACCACACAGTATTAGGTATTATTGTTAGTAAATACAGTTAACATGCATTTAAAAAGAAGAAGAATTAAGGTAAATTATAGCCTCAAATTTTTTGCAGATTTATTTAAAATAGATGGATGGTAAATGTTTTGGAATAATAATTTGCTGGTTAAAATGAAAAAGTGGATGCAAGACTGAATTAAATCACATAATTTTAAACATTATATTTCTAATATAAATAGAATTACTATAAATAGACTGTGCTTATATTGTGGATTAATGAGTTCAGTTATGCTAGGCTATTAACTCCTCAGCTATGCATTAATCTACATTGTTTTAATGTCACTAAATGTTCTAATCGGCTCAGTGTAGCTTGTGGACATAACACAGTGGCTGATTGTGCAAAGTTCATTTTAACTTACCAGTTTTTATTAAATGTTTGCAATTTTATCCTCTATATAGGACATATCAGTGCTTCAAATAACCTTTTTTTTCCTGTTACATATGATCTTTGCCAATTCTACGTGGTAGAAGCATCTGATTTTTCAGTATCAAAAGTTTTGCATAGCCTTTCATGTCTGAATTTGTCAGTTAATAACTAAGAACTTGGTGGTAATAAATAAAGATTCATATTTTCAGTCTTCTCCCTTATTGCCTTTGCTCTCTAACCAAAACTCAACAGGTGAGACGGCATATTTTACTTCACCAGTACAGGGCTCTTTTCCCCAGCAATTAACAAGCTGTGCTCTGCTTTCAAAAGAGATGTGAAGCCATTCTGGAATGCGAGATGTGAGTGATTCCAAGGAGAAGAAACCAGAAACTAATCATTACAAATCACTCATGAATGAATGTTTGGGGATACTCAACTTCATCAGTTGTTCAAGTATTAATTCTGTCAGTGCACTGATGGCTTTATTCACAGTTTGTAGAGAGCATATTGAAGTCTTAGTCGAAGTGATTTAGTCAAGGCTGTATATTAGACCATGCCAGAGCTGGCCTTAGATCCCAGGAGTTCTTGATTCTTGCACCCTCTAGGAGAGTTAGTAGAATATAATGTAATACAGACCATTATTGAGTCAATAGTGAATGGAACAGTTATATCTTTTTCACTGCTGGCCCATAAATGCTAACAAAGATGTTGGCACTAGTATTAATTTCTCTCCCGCACCAGGTGTGGTAAATCCTGTAAAATAAAATCAGTCCTGGCTTGGAAGCATATTGTTATGCTTCTCCTCCTAGGAGGACCAGTACTGTTTGCTTCCTCATATAAACTGGGAAGTTTGAGGACTTATGGAGACATTTGAAAACATGCTAAACTGAACTGGAAGACTCAATACTAGAAGCAATAAAAAAATAAGTTCAGGTTTTTCCATATGAGAAAACTACAAGCTTGAAAGGAGTAAATTATAGCTATCATTATATGTGAACTGGGAAAATTATTTAAGTATTAATGTATATGACTTGAACCAATGATAACTGCATGGTTTTTCCAGCAACAGTCTCCTCCTTCCTCGCTCCCTTTCAAAACTCAAAAATAATGCCATTAATATTGGAGCATAGAGGCAATAGAGGAACATTAGCTAAAGTTCTTCTAATTGAGCCAGCAGAACAGAACAATGAGGCCCCCCCCATCCTTCAGCAGTTTTTCAGAGGTGACATAGCATTAAGATATCCCCAGATAACTCAGAGACCATATTATCTGTTCATGTGATCCTAAGTTTTGTGATTAACTGTGTATTCTAAATATCTGTAATCCTTCCTCCATGTCACTTTTCTGTTGAAAATGTGATCTTGTCCCCAACTGATAATGCCTGTCATGTCTTTCATGCTACCATAAGCTGAAGTTGCTTACTTACACATTTTGTTTTGTGAATCCCTGCACTCTTCTCCCTCCCTGTTTACCACTGTCACAGGAAAATAAAGTAAAAGAAAAACCCAAACTAAAAAATCCCAACTCTCTCCCATGTGTTACCCATATAATCATAACAGTGACTTAGACATATAACAAGAGAACAAGAATTTTTAAACTCCATGGATTCCATCGAAAATTCTTTTTTTTTTTTACATGAAGGATCCTCAGATATTATTGTGATTAGAGAATATAAAATCCAAATACAGTTGAATAGATAATGAAAAGAAAGAAGGAAGAAAATAGATTAACAAAACAAAATTCGTATTGGAAACAAACAAAAGCAAAATAAAATATTAAAATGCATACCCTCATCTCTAGGCAGCCATTGCATTTTCTTCATAGCCCTTATTACACCTTTCCAGCTTTCTACTGTCAGATATATTATTCAGTTTAGAGTCTAACATATTTGGGCTTCATTTTATTTTTAGAAAGAAGTGTATCATATTTTTGGGTACTGAAAAGAAATAACTACTATAAAACTAATCAGTGCTGCTACGAAGTACAGCTGCTATGTGCATATGTGAAGGAACCAGCTCTGTGGTGGATTACCTTAGCAATATGCTACCTCACCTTTAAAATGCTGTCCATATCTACGCATAGTTTCTTTGTCACTACCTTAAAATAAACCTTGAAATCGTCAAGAAATTGTCATCATTAGGTTCATTAAGGGAAAATACCACTGTAAGTATTCTTATGACATCAAAAATTATATAAACTCACCTGCCAATGATTCAATTAACTACTTATTTATCTATATCTGGTCAACGAAGAATCACATCATAAGTAATTTGCTTTTTTGGGGGTCTTCATAATTTTCCCAAAAGACAAACTGAGCTATTCTAAGCACAGAATAACATGCCATTATTTTCTGTATAATGCTTCTGTGCTTGATCTTCCTCTGATTTTATGTTTTGCACTGTACCATGGGTTTTTCACTATTGAAACTTATCTTTGAATTATTCACATCTTTGGCTTTAAATCCAAGTAGAATCTAGCTGGCTGTATTTGTGTTTCCTGTCTCTTTGACTTGGAGTTATTGTTGAGATTGCTGAAAGAAGAAATGTGAGTCCATTCTACAGTAATTTGTATTAAAGTTGAAAGTCAAGTCATAAACACACTGGATGGTAGCCTCAAATGCTGCTACCATTGGGAGTAAACTGGTTCATTGGCATTGAGTGCTAGTGTCTAGACATACTTTTTTCAGCATTTATGTGTGAAACTAGCTTGCTTTTTAAACATTTTCTTTCACAATGCAGTTATGATGTAGTTCATTGGTAGGCAATGAATCTGAGCTGCTTGGTCTCAGCAAAATATGTTCTTCTCGTATGAAGGTTTTTGGATGTATTTAGTTCTTTAATCACTTGGAATAGTATTCCATGCAAATTTCTTACAATGTGGATGTGACAAAGATCTAGGGCAAAAGTGGTTAGCTTCTACATATATTGAAAACATGTGGAAAAGCCTCTAAATTTATGATTATGAAACCTTCAGCACCCATGGCCTGGAGTTCATCTGTGTTCCCTGTGGGTCAGAAGTAAAGATCTGCCAGAGTACAAATGCATTTCTTACTTTGTGTTGACATGATTTCCCTGATAATAGGCCTCCTTAATAGCATGAATTTGTAAACCAAAAGTACAGTAAATCTCTCAACTGTACAACACTTTCCATGTCTAAATAAGCAGTGTTTTTTCACTTTCACTTTTATCTTCATGATGTCAAGCCAAAGATTAGAAGGCAATTTTCAAACTGAAGGAGGGGGAGGGGAACTATGATGTTATTCTGTAGAAGTTATTTGATTGCACTTCATAGTCTTTTCATTACAATTGGCATTTAGAAACTCAACCACACATGCCGCTCCACACCTTTCTACATGATACTGTTTTTTCCTGTTCTCCTTATCTGTAACTGTGATGATGCACAGCTTTCTCCTATTTCTTTCTTGTGGGTTTGTGCAGTTTCTTGATGTTTGTGACAGGCCACGATAGGGGAAGCTTTTATCACTGTGGGGTTTGGAGGCCTCAGTAAATTGAAAATTGCAAATGAAATCCACTGGGCTTGAATTCATCAGCTATTATGTCAGATGACCTTTGGCAGCTGCTGATAAAAATGAGAGAATGTTAGCTCTGATCCAATTTTCAGCACTAACCATTCCTTTTCAAATCCATTCACAGTCAGGCAGCAGACACATGGGAAGTGAAAATGATAGGGTTTCAAGAGAGCTGCATTGTGTTGCAGATTAAGATTTTCTCCCCCTATTTCTAGAGGTCGGCCCCCAGGCCCCTGTCTGGTATCTACCTATTGTCCAATCAGTTTCAATATCTGCTTCAGAGGACATGTTAGCCATCCTTACAGATAAGTGCTTACAGGAGAAAATGTTGGACTTAATAGTTTTGCTTAGGAGGCATCAAGGGTCACAGTGTACCAATATTGACTGGCACATGTTAGTTTAATCTGACATTCTTAGGAATGTGACACTAGATTCTTTCAAGGTTGTTGATCTCTGAGATTTTTTTTCTCAGGTCTAGGTTTTATAAATTTTATTTTCCTGTAACTCTTTATATTCATGAGCCACTGATATTCATAAAACCATCTGCCAGGCTGGGCTCAGGTTGGCCCTTGCCTCATACGCCTACCTTATGTGTTGCACAAATTATGAAACCAGGGCTACATGTTGGTATTATGCTTTTTCTTGTTAGGGAACAGCCATTTTGGATACAGTTTCAAACTATGCAAAAATTAAGCAGTTTTAATGAGGCTTTCAAGCCAAAATCAGCATAAAGAATACACTTTTTAGCTAGGATAGATGTGAATTTTACCTTCAGTGAAGTTCCTCTCTCTGCCTTTGGCTTCCCGAAGAATAAGTGATCTCCAGAAGCTGCTCATGAGCTCAAGGACTGAACCCTGGTTTAGAATGACCTGTTAAACCAACATAATATTAATATATGTCCCCCTGTCCTATTAGCTTTTTTTCTACCTAATAAGGAAAAGAACAAAACTCTAGAGTCTGTTACCTTGGAAAAATAATGTATGTCATTACAGTTTTGAAGTTTTAGAACAGTATCTTCTACTGCTGAGTTCTTCAGTTTTTATAGAGGCATAGCTCCCATTGAATTCTGTTTTTAGAATGCAGTAATGATATGTAGATTGGACTTGTTTGGACAAGAATTCAAAAATCAGATTTCTTGACTGATCACACTGTCATTCTTCAAATCATTGCTAATAGGTTTTCCTTGGAAAAGACATTCCCAGTATTCTTACCAAAATGTTTCAAAAGCACAATGTGATCTGAAAGTTACATACGTTTTATATTTAACATTTCTACTGATTCCTTTAACGAGATGGTAAATAAATATTTGTGATTCTGTTTGATAAATAAACAGATTAAGCTTAATTTATATAGTAGAGTAAAAGCATTCCTCAGAAACTTGATACTAATATTGCTAAAATCTAAGTGCTAATTTTATAGATAAATCCAATTGTAATAATTTTCCTAAAGATATTAAATAGTGGAGAAAGTATACTGCTTCTGTGTAACTGTTAGTGGTCTGAACATTGAAGAACGAGAAACAAACCCACTATTTTAAAGTTTAATACAGAATATACATATGCATTGATTTTTTGTTCATTATTAAATTAATATGAAAGTGAAAGTTAATTTGATTACTTTTTGTTTGTTTATTTATATAACATAGAAAATAATTTTAATGAATTCTGACTCTAGCTGTACCCTTCTGTCATGGGCAAAATTTATAGTTGACTCAGAGAGTAATCATCTATTTCACATTAGCATGTTGCTATGTTTTACAAATCATCATTTTTAAGATATGAAATTGCATAACAATCACTATTATCCTTATATCTGTTCGTATCTGAATCCTTACAGACCCAAACTTTGTCTCCTCTCTTTGCCTTACAGTTAAAAAAAAAAAAAGAAAGCCTGTCTCAATTTTCTTCTCTGGTCACATAAACTTCTGAAGTCTGTAATGGTATCACTAAATCTTTTGTAGTTTTTCTATCACAAATAAGGAATTTTCATGAAAAGGCAACAAAGCCAAGGCAACTGTTAAATATGTGCTTATTTAAAATCATTATGTAGATTAGTGCTATATTAGGATAAATATACATAAAAATAAAATTTCCCATGGCTGCTGCCCTTTACCAAGCTAGCAAGCAAAACTGGCTGGAGCTTGCTATGTAAGAAAACATGAGGTCCAGGCTGGTTGGTGGTCTGGAGAGTGCTTTCATTTCATAGGTGTTTGTGGCTTTCCCCAGGAACTCTATGATTGTGTCTATTCACACTGAACTAGGCGATTGACTTTTCTTCTGGGAGTCCTAGAATATAAGGAGCTGCCACTGTTCACTTTTTTTTTGCATCTAAGCATCATTATAAACATGCAACCACTTTTTTTTATGGGGTAAAAGAAAATACTCAATATAGGTGAGATTTGGCTAACCTCTTATGCAACCTTGTTACTCACATTTTAGTTTTGGTTTTTAATAAGTCAATGAATATTGCACAGTTACCTGGAATTGGAGCGAGAAAAAACAACTTCAGGGCACGCTCACAAAGTATATATTGGTTAAATGTGATTTAAGCATAACTATGTCTGCAGTTCAAAACAAATACTAAATTGTGAAAGGTATTAAACAATATTCTAACAAACATTACATTGATTTTTTTGAAAGCTATTCAAGAAAACAGAGAATGCAACAATGACAACAGTTCTTTTTTTATGACTTTTTTGGATCTTACTTTGGGGCCTATATTTTCTATTAAAACATTCCAGGATGCATTAAAGTGATATTTTATTGAATTATGTGATGTTTGAATTGTTGTATTCTACTACTTAGAACAGAATGGTATTTTCTACCAAACTTTTACAGCCTTTATTCTGACTGTTAGGCAAGTTATACTTAGTATTAAAGGAACTTTCCTTTAAAACTGTTCCAGTAGTATGCTTAAAAGGTGGTAATAATTATGATACCCTTAAAAGAGTTTCTGTGAAACTGAATACAGTTCACAGCAAGCATCTAGTGACATTCAGTCCAAAGTGTGTTTGTAATTCGTTATGTTTCTGAAATACCGAGAATAGTTGGAGGGCTTGAAGTGACAGTGTGACAGGACAAATGGATTTCTCTTTGAATAAGCAATGGTTTCTGTGCAGAAGTTGTCTAAGGTCTATTTAACACTTCCCTATCTATCACCTCCCTGCTAAGAGAAGTACAAGGGCTGGCCTGAGGACCATCTTCTTTCTTACATAGTTTCTTTGTGTCTTCTCTCAGCCTACTTACATTCCTGTACAACTAGTGGACACAATTTGACTTTTAATGTTTGCAAAGCTTTTTAAACCTCAATGCTAAGTTATATCCTTTAAAACTTGAATTAGATTTTAACTTCCAATGTTTTACATATATTTAGTGATTTATTAACAAATATACAGTAATTAGAGAAATCTAATTATAATCTAAGCAACAGCAGTTTGTTGATTTCTTTGGCAAGTATCCCATTTACAGTGTCATTATAAATGAGCATAAAACCTGATGCTGATGCATTAGGGAAACTGTTTAAATTCATAACCTTATTTATTATACCACAAAGTTTTGAGTAATCCTTGGTCAAAATAAGAGCATAGTCCCCAGTGCTACTTATTTAAGATGTAAAAAAAAAACCTTACATCTTATGAAATGGGAAAAAACAGAACATTTGTCCTGCTTACAGTTTAGTTAAGCAGAAAATTGTTGGTAGAGAGGAGAAACAGGCATGTAAATGTATAGGAACACATATAATCTTTTTTTGTTTGGTTGGTTTACATTCTTGTATATATAAGTGTTGTCATTCTAAGAAAGTGCAGTGGTCAGGAGAATATGTGAAAAACGTCCTTTAAAATAGGAAAAGCCTGTATTTTTGCCTGTCCCAACTTACTGATGTGTTAAAGGAGATTTTTGATTTGCAAGTTGATTCTGTCTTGTTTTTGTGTGTCATCTCCTAAACATAAACACCAACTGTAGAGCAGATAAGTACTATTTTATTTTGTTTTTCTCAGCTTCCGTTGATTCATGTAATGCTTTTCATAAAAATATTGTTTCCTAAAAATGGTAGCATAATCAATATTTGTTATGATGAAGGTGCTTTTTCAAAGTGTTAGTCATTCTCCCAGATTACTTTTTCCTGCAGTGTCCAACATGACTCACTTCTGGAAAGCCCATTTCATGAACAATGATTTTCTCATTTTTGGTATTGAAAAAAAATAAGTTGTGTGAAGAATTATAAAAAACAAAGGATCATTTGGAGTTTGAGAATGATATTGGATTGGTTGCTGTTTGTCAATCTTTTTGTTACGTTGTTTACTGTTTAAGAGACCGCTAGATGCATGGCTGAAAATCCAGAATCACTTCGCTGAAGTCAGCATCATTATTTGAGTTTGTTTTCTTGTACCTAAGATAATATTTTGGTCACTTACAGTTCCCTATGCTCTTCGCAGTGTGAAATATGCAGTTGTCATTTGAGTAATCGTGCATACATTCAACAGGTATTTTACCAGTGCCAGGTCATGTAAGCAGTCTGTTCACCATATTATTTCTTGTTCCAGTGTGTTTAAATGCTGACTCCATCGATGAGCATTTCATATGTTTGTTCATGTCTTTTTTTTGAATGATGCAGCAATGATGACACTTATACTGAAGCTTGTAGAGCAATTAATGTTGCTGCTGTTAAAGAAAGTATATTTGCATCTCTTTAATGAAGACATCTGGGGGAACTGCTGATCCTTCTGTTTAAAAATCTTTCTTTGAATGTTCAACTTTGAAGACTTGTAGACAACATCTCTGTATGTGCAGATGGAAACTGGAAATTATACCAAAAAAGACTGAAGTATGCCAAAATTCTATTCTGTCCCAGGAGTGACCACTCATGCAAAATTAGATAATATATTTGACTTTGTCTCTTTAATTGCACACTGATGTACCCAGAACCATGGAAAAATCACAAAGGGAAAAATGCATTTAGATTCCTAAATATTAATTCCTTTGTAGAAAGGATATTATTCTTACAATAGAAACTAGGAGAATGTTCAAGAAGCCTAAGATGCTCCAAAGTTCTGCAGAAATAGCAGGCAGCCATCTGACAAATACGGTAGCTTGGCAAATTTTCTGCCCCAGTGATATTTCCTTGGCTGCCTTTCCACAGTGGCATCAGGAATTCCTGAAATCTTTACTTACTCTGTGGTTTATTTACCTGTTCACACTTTATGAGATGCAAAGGTATTAACTTCTTCATGCACATGTACTCGAAATGTTGCTATTGTCAATAAAGTGGACCAGTGGTTTCCCACCACCCACAGGTGTCTGTAAGGAGCATCACTAAGGTCTTGAGAATGGGCGAGCATGTACCAAAGCTGCTGTTACTTCCCCCTAATTCCTCCCTGTGCAGCTCTGCACCAGTGGCACGTATAACATAGCAGAGCTCTATATGATTTTGTAAACTAAAAGACATGGTTTTCAGCAAGCTGACTTGCTGAAATTATCAAAATTGTTGGATGATCTATAATTATAATTTTCTATCTTCATCAGGTGAATTGCAATTTTTTTTCTTTTAGAGGATGCAGATGCTTTGCAAATGACTTCTGAAAAGGAATTGTACAAAGGAATCAAGTTAATATCTTAGAAGTCTTATGTGTATGTTATGCTGATATGCTGGTAAATTTACACTGTTAACAGTGTAGGAAGAAATGCAAAAAGCCACGATGTCCCAGAATACAGTTCAACAATCAGCTATATTTCTTTCTTTTTAAAAGTGATAAAGACAATAACCTGATCAAAAGAGAATAAGAGTTATGCTTTTTCCTCTTGTTCTGATGTTATGCTGGTTGTCCTTGCTCTGTTGTGCAAATTCTGAGATTTGTGACACCAGCATTCTTTGACAAATGATTTTCCTCACATTTGGGAATGAATGGAAGGGGAGCAGTTTGAAAGCACTGTAGCCTTGTAGGATCAAGATCATCCACAGCTGAGTGTAATTTTTTTTTTTTTTGTTAATTCTTTCTTCCTCCTGTGTGATTTACAAGACAAGAAAGGATTTGGTTTTGAATTTAATATTTTTGTTTCATACACACATTCATTTACACCTAAAATTTGATAACGTGTGTTCTTCAGATCAGATAATAATCTGCAATTGTGTTATGAAATTTGCTACTCTAAAAATTTTGGTGAATTGTTGCAAAACAAAAGGATATCTTTGAAGCTTATCTATGATTGATTCATACACGAGTTATAGTGATATTCATTTTAGTTAAATTCATGAGATAGTCCATCAATGGCTGTTTTCCTGGTGAAATTTGTTTAGTTTTCTTTTTTTTATCTTATGCTACTTTAAAGAATAGATGAACATTACTTGCTAAATCAGATTTGCAACATATTAAGTGAAGAATAACAACAAGATTTGTAATTTATGGAGGTGTGAGTAATTCCTGGTCTCAGGCCTGATTAATTTGCTGTACTATAGTCTTTTGATAGTTTCCATTTTTCTTTCTGTTTTTTATTATTTTTCAAATTACAAATTGTTCCAAAGCACAGTAAATTAAAGCAAATTGATCTTTTTGCTTGGATTTTTATATTCAACCTTCATTTCAAAGAATAAACTTAAGTTTCTGCATATATAACTGGGAATGAATTCTATGACATAAAATTACAGTAAAACATGGTATTAAAGAATGCAAAATCACCTAAAAAAGCTGATAACAAAATCAGCATAATTTCTGAGAATTGTACTGGCCCTGTCTTTTATTCAGTACAATGATAATGCAATTTCCAGAGAGCTAGCAGTTACTCATAAGAAAATGTTTATTTTAAGATATCTTTTATCATTAGATCTTTATACTCACTGAAATTGTTATTATTTATCAGTAGAGAGCTCTACAAGGTCTCATTCTGTTCCAGTCAGTGTAGAAAAAATGCATGGTGAGCCTGGCAGCTGGGAGCATTGATGCCACAGTGTCTCTATCAGTGGCATCTGGATGTGAGGTTGGCCTCCTTCCTAGGCTGTTGGCTAGCTGCACTGCTGCCTATTCAGATGAATTTGTACTAAAGCATAACAAATTTACATACATTTTGCATAAAGCTTTCAAGCTATTACTTCTATGTTTCAGGTTACAGACTGCTACACTGAAGATGAATCAGAAAAGTAAACCTTTCAATCTATTATTCATAAAATATATTTTAATCTCTGCATTTTTTATAAATGAGTCGCTCGAGAATTTTATATCTGTGGTGTAGGTGTAAATGAAAATGGGGAATAGAATGACACATTGGTAAAAAAAAGTCAGAGAAAATGTTTTTGCGTAGACTGAAGGTTATTATCACCTTCTTTTTGTTATTAACAAATATTAGACATCCTTAAACTGTTACTGAAGTGGTGGGGCTTGCGGAGCTCGTATTCATATTGTTTCCTCTTTAAGTTCCTCCACTGTATTCATTTCAGCTGTAAAAGAATGACTAGGAAGCGCATGAAAAGTTGTTTCATGCTGCAAGCTTATCAGGTGACCTAAATGCCATCCACTTATGAAAACTTTTCCCAGAGTTGTCTGCATGTGAAAGAGGAGCTCATGCAACAGTTTATGCTTAAAAGCAGGTTTGTAATCAATTAGGACCAATATATAAAATCTTTCTTTTCTGCTGTTGTTAGAAAGCACAGAAATGTTAAAAATATCCAATTAGTTGATACACATGTATGGCCATGAGTCTGGTAGGAGAAGCAACTGGTCAGTTCTGTGTGTTCAGAGTTTTCCAGTAAAGGTTCAAATGACTGGAATTTTTTTGCTGTAAGCAAGGATATATATTGTCATTTCACTCCAGGAACTGATATAAGCAGTAATTTCTTTGTCTTTTTTTCCTTCTCATGTTTTCTGATGTGCTACAGCAGATAGATCAATCTCTGCACAAACAATATATTTAATTACATTCATGTAATTAGTTCTGGAGATATCAAAAATTCTTCTAAAGAAAATATTGAGCTTTTTATTTCTAACAGACCAATCTTCATGCACAACATATCTGAGCTCTCATGCAGTGTGAGGTATTGCGTATATCTGACTGTTAGATTTTTTTCATGTGCCTATGTTAAAATCTGAAGTCATGACTTCTGATGTTTCTTTTTTTTTTTTTGGCCCACTTAAGGACTTGTTAGAAGACAAGACATTACTTCATGTTTAGATTTTGAGAATGACATTGGATTGGTGGCAAAAGTTGCATCTACTTGGCTTTTCTGAGTACGTGTTTGTGTCTTTTCACTTGCAATGCATAGGCTTTCAATATATGCCATTTTGCATAAGAATATGTGTTTTACCTAATCTATAACCATGCATGAGGATGAAAAATGTGGTTTATGCTATCCAAAGAGTATCCTGATATAGCTTTAGTTGTAGCTCAGAATTTGTTAGATCCTACTGTGCTGAGCATAGAGCAATCCCATAAGTGGATAACTTTCATGCCCCATTATTATATATTATAGGAATTTTGTAAGTCTAAGTTAATGAGATTCAAATTGTCCTTCAGAAGAAATCCATGCATCTTTGATGGTGGAACAAAAGAAATACTGATTATCCATAGCAATCAGGTATATATTATTGCACTGACATAAGTAATATAACTGAGTTGACTCTTAGAATTGCAGGCTTCAAAAATGTATTATAAAAGTATATATGTATATTTATATAATATTTATGTTTTCATCTATGTAGGCTTATGTATGTGTGTATTTAAGTTCCTTGAAAGAATATTTGGAAGTGTTGTTATGAGATGGACATAGAACAAAATATTTGTGACTATTCTCGATTTGTCTGCAGTCTCAAATTCTGCAAGGTCATCTTGTCAAAACACAATTTTGAGCTCTGAAATAAATGAACAGAAGAGAAACAAACATACTGGATTTAAACACTCTCCCAGTGTTGTCAGATAATTACCAAAAAGAAAGTGCCTACACTGGAAATATCAATAACTGTAATGTGTGAGATTTGTTAAAACACGCAAACTTGCTCTCTGCTGACTGTCACTAATATTTATTCGTCCACTGACTGTTAATCACACCAAGTTTACAGTCCCATATAGCACCTGTCACAGGTGTTGATCATTAATCAGCTATTACAGCAGTTTATTCTGCTGCTGACAACTTGCAATTTTCTACTGATTCAGCTAGTTTGTCAGGTGGGAATTATGGCATAGCGCATGTGACAAAACACATCACACATGTCTCTCTCTCCTCTCTCTCTCCCCCCGTCCTC
>JASSUY010009180.1:55000-79129 GCA_032466535.1 Forpus xanthops | reverse complement strand
TTTTTCTTTTTTTTTTTTTCTTTCTTTTTTTTTTTTTTTTTAATTTTCAGGCTTCTCTCTCTTCCTCTCTCTCCCCCTTTTTAGACAAACAATATCTGGGAACTCAGAAGTAATAAGGCGGAATGTATAATTAATTACCCAGCTTGCTCTAATTAGGGATGAATAAGTTGTGTCCCTCTCATCATCACAAATGTGGTGATGGGTAATACCAGTTTATGCTGTATTAACTGCAAATATGCAATCCTTCTGAGAGCACTTTTGTTGATGAATTTGATGAATGTGACAATAATTAGCAGAGACAGATGAGAGCTAAATTACTACTGACAATGTAATGTTATCCCGCTCGAGGGTCTGAGAACGTGGCAGGCTAACATGGCAGGGACCGGGGCCTCATTTCTAATTAATAGTTGCGCTTTTTTTTATTATTTTCTTTCTTTTTTTTTCTTTTTTTTTCCTCTTTTTTTTTTTTTTTGCCAGTGGGGGGGGGAAAAAAAAAGAGAGGAACGGTAATTGTTTTCGTCAAAGGCTGCAGGGAGTTATCAGGGTAATAAAGTTAATTAGCAGAACAAACATCCTTTCACTGCCTTACCAGATTGAGGAAAAGAGGGTAATTCAAACTGCAGAGAGATATGACTAGATGAGGTGATAAAGAGAAAAATTTTACACAGGAGGCTAACAGAGAATCAATTTTTTTTCTTCATTTCTTTGGGCTTAATCCATGGAAAGGAATTATACATTCTCTTCTTTCTGCTCATAAAGTTGCTTATGTATAAAACTTTATTGTTATGATTTCTGCAATGGATGGGAAACGAAGTTAAAGAAGATCATATTACATTGTTCAGTTTTTTTTCAGTGCCTTCCAAATAGCAATTGTTTGTTACAGTGTGTGCAGTTTCCTTTTTATTAAAGTGACTTTTCCTAATATCCACAGCACTGTATTGATTGTGTAATGTTTTTGAAAAAGAAACCTGTTTTTACTTCGTCTCCAGGTCTTCAATGGACTCATTGAGTGTGGCCATTGTACTAGGTTCTGAAGTAGCTAGCTCAGAGTTTGAATTAGTTGATGGATTTCTTTGAGCAGCTTCCTTTTACTATCCTCTAGTGTAAGTATGAAAAGAAAGTCCTTGTTCCTGCCAGCGTTAATGCATGTGACTAGCTTTATGCATGAGTAGTCCTATTACTTTTGCCTCCATTCAGTTACTTGTACAAATAGGCAGGGCCAAGGTCCAAAAGAAGAGACTCTTTCAAAAGTGGGAACATTGAGGTTTTTAGGTTGCTTTGGATGGCAGTTCTTATTCTCAGGTATTTTCAGTGATGTTGTCATTTCTCTTGCAAGATTTAGGCCTACCTCCAATGATATGGCTGACATCATACTGTACTGTGTTAGCACAAGCTGTTTGTACATATGGACTTCCAACAGGTTTTGTATACCAGAGGGATCTATGGAAGCAAAAATGTGTTCACCTTATGAAGTACTGGGAAAATTAGCTATTGAATTGTCCTCTTAAACCATTGTGGAGCAACTTCTGATAGAGCTGGTTAGTATCCTTCTGGCATGTACGGCAGACTACAGTATGGAAGGTCTATGTAAAGACTCTGTAGGTCACGGGACCTCCAAAGAGAGGGAGATTCAACTGTCATAGACTGCACATTGAAACAGCATTCCAAGCCTGGGGGTAATCCACCCTGATATTTTGGTATATGTGGTAGCAACAGTACCTCCAATGCAATGAGAATGCTGTATGTTTCTACTGCCAAACAGCTTCTTCCTTCAACATAAGCAGAATGACTCAGAGAACTAGAAAAACTCTTGGTGAAATTTAGTTATTTGTTTAGAGTTTTCCTGTGTCGCTGCACCCAAATTCCATAGGTTGGACTTCTGAATCCCATGTAAGATTCCTGAACATCAGTAAAGGAGGATTTTCAGCCTTTGTCTCTCTTGATCTCTGTCTCCTTTGATAGATAATAATATGCCCTGCTTTTATTACCTATTTTTATCCTACTGAATATAGATGCACAAAGATTGTGAGGCTTTCGGTAATAGAAACATCATATGTCCTAGCACTACAGGCTGAGCAGAGAATGTATTGAGAGCAACACTGAGGAGAAGGACTTGGGGGCATTGGTTGATGAGAAGTTCAAGATGACCTGGCAGTGTGTGCTCACAGCCCAGAAAGCCAACCATACGCTGGGCTGCATCAAAAGAAGTATGACCAGCAAGTTGAGGGAGGTGATTCTTCCCCTCTACTCTTCTTTTATGAGATCCCACCTGGACTATTGCGTCCAGCTCTGCAGCCCTCAACACAAGAGGGGCACTGACCTGCTTGAGTTAGGCCAGAGGAGGCCACAAAGATGATCAGAGGGCTGGAGAACCTCTCCTATTAAGACAGGCTGAAAGAGTTGGGGGTTTTCAGCCTGGGGAAGGGAAAGTTCAGGGGAGACCTAAGGGCAGCCCTCCAGAACCTAAAGATGACCTACAAGCAATCTGAAGAGGGACTTTTTACAAGCTCATGTAGGAATAGGACAAGGGAAGGTGGCTTTAAAGTGAAAGAGGGTAGATTTAGATAAGACATTAGGAAGGAATTCTTTACTGAGAAGGTGGTGAGACACTGGCATAGGCTGCCCAGAGAAGTTGGGAGTGCCCCATCCCTGGAAGTATTCAAGGCCAGGCTGGATGGGGCTTTGAGCAACCTGGTGTAGTGCAAGGTGTCCATACCCACAGTAGTGGGTTAGGATTAGATGATTGTTATGGTCTTTTCCAACCCAAACCATTCTATGATTCCTACTTACAGTTGACAAGTTCATAATTAGACAAAAGTTTCCCACAAACTTTTCTCATAACAGAAGAAGACTCAACTTCTGTAATCAGTTAGTCTCTTCTGTCTCTCACGCTGACCTGAGCCAGCCCTTTCTCAACCATTTCTGTGAGTTCTATCCCTTCTTCTTCCCTGTGCTCACCCGTCTTCTGTTTTAACTCCCTTCTTCCTTTTCTTTATTGTGGCAGCTATCACATGGCAACTTGCACCATGTCAATAATGCTGGCAAATGCAATTGTTGTCGTTGGAACAGCAAATCAATTTTGTTTGTAATCATGTTGGTAACACTCTTTCTATAGTCGTTAACAGAACTTGTGAAGAAGCTATAAAATATAGAACAGGGATTAGATAATGGGCTTTTTTTTTAATGGTTCATTAAGTATATTTTGGCTACTGCAAAGGGCTGCATAGATGCAGGTCTGGAAAATGGGAACTAGCAGAGTGGGAGAGGCAGTTAGCTGCTCTGGATCAGATGCATTTTCACAGTCCTTCATTAACAGTCTATGCAGATTCCTTATCAAGAAGTAAAAGCAGCAAACTGTGAGCAAAGTATAACCAAGCTATTAAAAAAGAACTGTGCACTGTCTACTTTAATCTTCACTGTAAACATAAAGTACTGTAGAGTTGTGTATACCATATATTTGCTTTCCATTTTCAAACTCTTAATAAACAGTGGAGGAAAATTACAAAATTCCATTGGCCATGGTATTCTACAATCCTACAATTTAAGGCTTACTTTAACATTATCTAAGTAATTTAAATTGTTCTCTTTGCAGAAGACAGAGAACCCAGTTGCTGCAGTATCAATGCTAAAAGCATTACTGAGTGTGGTACCAAAATACTGTAGTGAGGATTGTGCTGACTTTTAGCTTCTTACTCAGTGGAGCTTCCTAGACATGTCAGCCCTTGACCTCAAGTCTTCCCTATCTGTGCAAACCCACTTTTAAGGTCATCCAGTTGTCTTTGAAACTCTTCACACCATTGCTCTACAGCCACAAGCTTTCTGTCCATGCGCTGAGTATTGCATAACTCTGCCTTGCAGTCATACCCAGTTGTTTCCCCTACCCATTGTACAATTTGCTTCTCATATGCAGAGCGCAGCTTCTTCTGTCCCAGTCTCTACACATGAATTTTTTTTCCTGATATTATGCGAGCAGTCTCTTCCTCCCCTGCAGTCACACTTCTTCCTTCGAAGATTAGAGAAAACAGAACAGGTCTAATATAACATGATTATCAAAATAGCCATCATCTCAACTACTCTTAGTGGGTATTGTCTCTCTCTTTCCCGTACTCCTATGTCATTCCATTACAATGACCTGGAGAAAGGGATCATGTACTTTTCTTTTTGAAAAGTGCCCAGAGAGCACCACTGCTTGTGTTAGTAGATAGCAATAACAGAATATTTTAGCTCAGCAGGGCTAATATTTTCTTGCAGAATTTTTCATTTAAGGAGTGTGAAACTGCCTTGTTATCTCATTCTTGGTTTTCCTCTCTGTCTACTACACTTGGCACTAACTCTGATTTTCTGCCTGAAAAGGGACAGAAGAAACAACCCTATCTAAATCAGCTTTCTAAATCAACTTGATATTAAGGGGTTCACTGGTTAGCATTTATATGCCTTATATCTGAACCTTTTTCACCTGCCTTATGAATGGAGTATCTCACCATGCTTTAGAGGTGTGGAAGAACTTATTTCATGCTTTTAAAATCAGGTGTATGTTTAAAATGTAAGGAAGCTTGAAGTCATTCTAAATGTAGCAGTTTGTGTTTTCTCAGAAGTCTTTAACAGAAAAATGGGTTTAGAAATTGAGCATACTTAAATTATGAATCTTACCTTTGTTAGTACTTTTGGAGGTATATTTATCACTCCTGAAATTGTGTTCTACTGATTTTTAACTGTTTACTCCAGTGAATAGGGTTTGTCCACAGTGTACAGAAGCTTGCTGTTAACTCAGATAAGCATAAGAATATAGTTAAACAAACATAAATGGCTCAAATTTTAAATATTCTTAATGATAAAAGTATTTAAATGTTTTTTGCAACTGAGGTCCTGTAATGCAGTTCAATTAAATTACAGCACTGCTTGAAATCATTAAAAACTACGTGCAAACAAACACTTGTACACAAGGTGGTGATGTTAGCAACCAGCTTCTTTTTATTAACAACCCACAATAGCTAGCAATATATTGTTTTGACTCTGAGGTATCTTAAGTTAACTTTGGGTACTTGTATAAAGATAGATCTGTAATTTCAGCAAGAGAACTGAACTGATTTCAAGGTATCAATGAAAAATAACTGTGGAACTTAAAAAGTCTTTATACCTCTCATTTCAGGGCTTCTCATTTTCTTATGACATAATTGCACCATGAGAATCATATAAAACTTCAAATATAATGATGGTAAAAGCAACATATATCAGAAAAGATAGATAAAGCAACCTTTTATTAAAGATATCATTCATAATTTAAATATTTCTCATTCTACAACTTACTGGTTTAAAAATAGCAGCCATTAAGACTGGCTGGGAAGAGAGGAAAGTCTTTCTTTTTAAACTGACGTAGAACAAGGATGGGGCTAAAACCAAGGAAAGGGGCAATAAATAATGACAACAGATGTTTGTAAACCTTTTGCTCCTGTGTTCACTGTTTCATGTGTTTTCTTGTCTTGATGTGCTGTCAGCCTCCTCTCACCTGGGACTAGTGATATCTTATCAAAGCCTAAGCAGTTCCTCTTCACAACAGGCAGATAATAGCGCCTTTCAATTTATCATACTCGAAGTCTAAAAGAACCATGGGAACGATTGGTCAGGTGACAGTTTGACGGACAGTTTGACAGCCCTTAAAGCATCATGGGAAATGGTTGTCACCTGATTTTTCAGAGCAACTGGGGAGATAACCTTCAGCATGACAGGAAAAACAAAAATCTGAATATTTGTGTACGTTTTGCTAACAGCCGTAATGCTCACTTAAGTGATAATGGGGATGAATTTAGATTGCTTGAAATGGAGTTATCTGAGCTGGGATCTCTTTAGCTTGTAAATGCTTTTGACATCTTTAGCTGTTTTTCAACACTTTTACTAAATGTATAATTCTTCAAACAGAGATAATGTAAGGAGTGCAAATATATTATTTAGTTTGTATTTTGACAAACTCTCCATATGACACAGAATAAAACCAGAAAAATAAAACTCCTAAAATATTTTGCTTTTTGCTTTGTACATTATTGTTCTGATGAACAAAAAATCAATCCTTATTCAGCGTGAAATGAATCGCTTTTTCTAGCACCATTTTAGTGTGAACTAGACAGATGTTTGCACCAGAAATCACCTTCAAAATGGCCACTGCTGTGGATTCCTGCTGAGATTAACAAATAGGTCAAATATTAACCTGAGAAAGACAATATCTTACTCTTAGGTCAAGACTGAGGCTTCTGAAAAAGAAGTGTGTAAATGCTGGCATTGCTGCCACCTTGGTTTTACTGCTATGGATAAATGCAAGATGCAGTTTTCTAGATAATGTAGTTCTAGTACTTCTCAGAAACACTGAAAATAAAAAATCTTGCTAAATAAGATCACAACTGTAGGTTTTCAAGGAGAAATTGACTGTCAGAAATGGTAAAGTTTGGTTTTTTTTTCCTCTAAAACCGAATACATGTTGTATCTGTGTTACATTAAATCAGTGTAGAAGTCTCACTGTTGTCCTCCAAGAGGAACAGAGGAGGTTGATGCCATGGATGGACTCCACCTGTGAAAAAGCTTATAATGCAACTCAAACTGATCAATACATTCAGGAAGAGACACTTTGGAAACCATTCCTATACTTATTTTGAAACTACACAGGTTGTTAGAACAAGTTATGGAAGCTTCTCAGCTTTTTTTTTTATTGTGTACTGTTCTGATCTGAAATCTGATTCTTCCCACATCAATCTAAACAAGATGCCATTACATTCTTTCACTGTTTATATTAATGGCTCCCACATCACCTTCAATCATTTTTTTCAGTCTTCCACTTACCTTCTGTCAGTAATTTTTTGGTTTCAGGATCCTGAACAACTGAGCTCTTCTTGGAGCCCTTTCCTAGTTTTGTTTTCTGTTATCTCATCTCCATTTTCTCTCTTGCCAGAAAAATGACAAATATATCTCCTTCTGACTGCAGAGCCTTGTTCTGTGAAACTTTCAGCTAGTATCCTGCCACCTTTCCACTTCAGAGTCCCTCTTTTAAAACATGCTTGAATGCTTTTTCTAGTGAAGTTTGTAAGGCACATATTTCTTCCACAAGAAGTTGCAATAGCAATACTGTTATTCACCCTCTCCCCTGCTGAAGGAGACACCATATAGATACATGTTTGTGATCACTGACTGACACAGAATAACACAAAATTAAAATAAATAAGAGGAATTTTCTTCAGCATTAAATACATGTGCTCTTCTCCTTCTCTTTCCAGAAGCAAATTTGAATGTATAGTCAAAGGTTTTAACAAGCTGCAGACACTGTTGGAGTTCTGTTATTAGAAATTTCAAAATTTCATTCAAAGCATATTTGGTATTTATAATGCTACGTAGAATCATTCTTAAATTATAAATTAAAACAATGTTGTCCAGATTATTTAACATATTCCCTATTGAAACTATACACTATGATTTTTCAGTAAAATTTATTTAGCATTATCTGAAACCAGATTTTTATTGGGACTGCAGTTTAAAAATAATAGTTCAGGATGTGACTGCGTGCAAGCATGCACAATACGTCTACACACACCCTGCTCTACTCTGACTGAATATCACTATAGCAAGCTACAAGATAATTGCATGCTGGTTGTGCCCATGGATGTCCACAGTACTCAACGATACACTGGCTTTGGGCAGGCCATGGCAGATGGTGTGTTTGGATGTGGGTTTTTCCAGATGAAGGTAGAGAAATCTCTCTTTAGGCTTTCACAGCTTGCCATGTAAATACTATTGTTCCAGTCAGCTCTGATTTATATCCAAGGCTATGGTAAGATAAAAAAGGGCCCTTACCCTTCTGTCACAAACTCCTCTTTGTTAAAGTTTCTTTTGTCAAATAGCTCATACTCTGATTCATCTTTTTTCAATACTGTGTTTAGTTTCTGATCTCAGTGCTGTTTTACTCAAAATATACTTTAATTGCAAAGCTAATATTTCCTGAGTAAAAATTGCAGACTTATCATTAGTTTCAGATTTAGTATTTAAAATAGACTTAATATAATTTTGCATATTGGTACTGAAAGAATCGTCTAAATTGGGATTTTCTATATTGCTTTTTTAAAATAATAGTAAAATCTCCTACTGTAAATGAGTTTAACAAAATATCTCTGAGTGTATCCACAGCTTCTACAGAATACAAGTTGCAACTGAAGGTTTTTCCCTCTGCATTTTTACAAACAAACAATGTGGTTGTCAGAGAACCTAATCAGTATTTGAGCTGACAAACAACCAAACAAAAAAGGTATTTAGCAGGGCCTCTGATTTCCCTAATGACAGAATATAACCATCAAGGAAACTCAGTAGCAGCTGCTCCATTGTGTTCAAGACTTGAAGATGTCTTCCTTTTGAAAAAGTTTGGAGGGCATTCTTTACTTTCACCAGAGAATATGTAAACAGGCATTTCTATTCCTTTTTGGTGTGGGAAGAGAGAAATTAGCTGATTAGCCAACTTAATACTGCTTTCTGTGACTGTATGTGTTGAGTTCTTCAGTTTGAAAACTACCTCTTGTGTGTCAATTGTGATCAGGTAATTGCTGATAAGAAATACGACTTGCTTACTGAGCTCTCACATAACATCCATCTAGAATTCCAGTATACACCTTGCAGGAAAGAGGAGAAATCTTATCTTTTTATGGGTGACAGTTTATTTCTCATACTTTTAACTCACATCTCCTTTGAATATTAAATATTTTATTATGTCTGCTTTTATAATTTAGGTCCATAACATCCCTTGCCATAATGTGATGAGGCTTCCAGGTATTGCTAATGAAATACATATAATATTTGAATGGTTGAGTGAACATTTAGAACCAGTTTTCCCTTGAGGAAGAAAATTGACCTTGTGTTAAACAAGATAGATATCGATAAGAATGCCAATATTGAGCTCAGCTGAAATCAATGTTTTCTCGTAACTGATTACAGAATTTTGTGAGTGGCAGCTAAAGGAATCGAGTAATAAAAATGTGAAGACTTGGATCATCTGGGTAAAGAAAAAGAGTAAGGAGAAGTAATGAATTGTAAAGCCAGAGGGAATGACTCGAACAAGAAGAGGGAATGAAGGACAAGCCAAGAATAGTCAATAAAGCTGAGATAGGGGAAACAAGAAGTGGTCAAGGAGAATAGAACAGCAGATTAGAATGGCTTCAGCGAAGAACAGCTGTGTTGGAAGTAATAAGAACAAAATTTCCCAAGCAAAATTTGGAAGTCTGGCTTGTCTGTTATAAACTTCAACCTGGAATTTTAGCCATTGTTATATTGACTCCTTATAACCTTCAACCTCGGATTTTAGCCAGTGTTATATTGACTCCATGACTTCCATGTATTATAGAGACATAGACAGAGTCCATCTATGCCTCTCTCAAGTTGGCAACAGTATTTCATATCCAAAAGGAATAGAGTCTTCAAGAAGTCTGGGAGAATGATGACAATAGCAACAGGATTTTACACAGAAAATTAAACAGTAAAAGGGATTTCTATGTTACATCATTGTATCATAAGAAGCAATTTTCAGATTGTGAAATCTGTAACATGATGGCAGAATTAGATATGCTTATATTCAACTGTTGATGGTGGCTTGCTGTATACTGAACTTGCTTTGGAATCAGAGGGTGGATATCCACAGTATTAGTTGCAGTATGAATATTTGAAGGAGAAATGGGAGAGTTGCTTACTAAATGAAGTACTTCACCACTTACCCTTAAGTGCTGTCAATTCCTTATCACACTTTTGCCAGTCAAGAAGAGGTTCATGCATCTGGGATGTGTATTGTGTAGAATATTTGCCACTTTGTGAGTGTACTGATCTTTAGAAAGAATAGAAGCAGCATTTGTTTCCTGGCCTAGGAAGCTTCCTTGAAAGAGGAGCTTAGTGAGTGCACCTATCTACCTGTTCCTTTTTTAAGTACTTCACTGCTGCTTTTCAGTGTTTGGTGTTTTGCTGGTGACCTGCAGACATTTATCTCTACAATGAAGAATTGTCTTCCACAAACAGCTCAAAGGACTTGGTACTTTCAGTAAGAGTTGAGCTATGAAACAATAAGGTACAAGCATGTCAAAGTAAATGACTTTCTCAGCGTTTGTCTTTGTTTCCTGTTGTTGCTGTCGAAGCTTCTGTTTTTCTCTCCTTATCTATCATATACTGTGGGAAAGCGCATATATACCTGTATATTTTACGTAACCAGAAGTCTCCTAGATTCTTCTATAAAAATTCTTTATAATTCATTATAAGAGTCATCAGGATTGGACTGTAAGTTCAAAGATCTGCTTGAGTGATAGAAAATTCAGAGTGGTCTTAATGAGGTGATCATTTCCCTAAAACATTGTCAGGTCTTGTTTGTTTACATCTAATGTAAACATGTAGGGATGACAATAAAGTGATGTTACATATGTTAAATTCAGAAATTGGCATTTGCTATGCACATTTCAACTGTGAATCTACAAACATTTTTGTGACACAGTTCCATTTTATTGTTTGTTTTCCACTTATTTTCATATTTAGGGGCATTTCTCACTTGCTTTTTCCCAAAAAGTCCTTAAAACTATACGTAAGATTCTTTTCTGTTTTGTTTTTTTTTTTTTTTTTTTTATTATACTGTATTTCACTACCTTAGTGAAGAAAAAGAATCCAAGAGCCAGTACAAAATACTGCCACAGCTGATAAATAGCCTTCACCAGAGGTGAAAATTAGGCTCTGACATGTTTCTGGCACAAGCAGAAACTTTCAAATGATGTTGCTGTTATTATTTTTCTTGCAATGAGAAGTTGTTACTGTATGACTGAATAACTTTTCAGATATTTTAATTAAAACCTTAGTGCATGGAAAGGTAGAAATCTTCTCTACTTAACAGAAATGGGAACTAAAAAAATTAAGTGACTTAATCAGTGCCCTGTGATGAGTCTTTAGCAGTTTGTTTTTTTTTTTTGGACTTGCATTCAGGAATTCTGTTTTCCAGTCTCATCTGCTTAACGTATTGGCTGTAACTATAGCAGTTCCCTGGCAATGTCCCGGGCTTGCACCTGTTTTTCAAGGATCAGCTGTAGTTGTGGGTGTTTCATTAGTATGTTCACGTATTTTAGCTTTCTCTGTAAATGGCCCATGCAAGTATTGTAATGTTCTCTTTCCTTGACTAAATAGTTTCAGGATAGACCAAATTTAGTGATATTATTATTTTGCTAATGCACTATACTGCATATTTGATAGTAAGCAGTTTCACATCTGTGGTTTAATGATAGAAGCTAAAGCTGATATGGATTTTCTATTTTCCATCACTCCATATCATTTGTAAACTCCTTAGTTCTGTAAGAGATCTGCTTTAAATAAATAAATGTATCCTGTCTAATCCTCTTTGAATAAGTGGAAAGCATTTAATCCCATGATTCTGTAAATCCAGGGTAGCTGTCAAATTGTGTGTTAATTTTTCAGTATTATCTAAATCGGTTTGTATCAGATCTTTCATTGACAACAACAATTTGTTATTTGGATTAAACACCTCTCATGCTCTATAACCTTTCATTTAAGAGTCATTTGCATCCCTTTTTTTGGCTGCTACTTTAATCATCTGTATTTTAACAGTTTTTTAGGAATATTTGCTGCTAAATATTCCCACTGCATTTAAAATTGGTTTTGGTTTTTTGTGCTGTTCTTTTTTCTTTTTTCCATATTGCCAACATTTCTTCAAGATCTGAAATTCAAACTATTTTTATTTGTGTCACCAAGAAGCTATTCATTTATCAGTTTTCAATTTAAGAAAATCAAAACAGACAATTCATGGACTTCATTTCAAAATTTTTTAAAGTGGTTCATTAATTGAACAGCAGCTGAGGAGGAAAACTAATCATCTCATTTCAACTGGAATAGCTCGTTATCATTTTGTCTGATAAATCTTCAGAGGCTGGTTTCATGGGAAAAGGGTCCTTCATACAGTTGACCCTCAACTGCCAATATCAGTTGCCTCCCATAAAGTAACTAAAACTCCTATTAGTATGTGCACTTCCATTTTTTAATTTCTAGGATAGAAGCCCTTCTGTTGTCTCTGACAATGAAGAAATGCTTGAGTTCTTCAGGTTCTTCGGAATAGCTTTAATGACTCTGACTAAGGAATACTGATTTCTAAAAACAGAGTAAATCAGAGTCCAAGTAACTGAAATGTCTTTCCACTGATAAATCTCTTAATTTGGGCCACAGGAATGTAAAAGATTGCGTCTCAATTTTAGCTTGCATATCTAGAGTTGGGCAAGATGCTAGTTTGGGCATAGAGGAGTTTTTGGAGATGGTGCATATAGTTTGGAGCTGTATATTAACTCTTGAACTTTCCAGTATTAATACCATTGCTTTAGGGCAGACTTTGTCTTTTACTATGTTTCCCAGTAAAATATTATAGACTCATAACTGAAAGCAAAAGATGGAGAAATAAGATTCCTGGATTCTGTTCCCTGGTGTTGGTTGACCTGGAACAAATTTCTGCCTTATTTTGAGACTGTTAAAATAAAACTTTCCAGTATTACATTAGAGCTAGGCCTGCTATTTCTTCAGAAGTGTTTTGAATTGATTACATGAGGTGTATGAGAGATGTGTATAACTGTAGTAATTATAAATTTAGTATTAGGTTTGTGATGATTCTGCCAGTGACCAACAGTGCAGTAAAGTAAGAAAACTTTTAGAAAGTACTATCTAACCATTCTTTAATGGTAAAATATCCAAACATGGGGTTTATATTTCTACTAAATGAAGGAAAATTTTATCATCCAACTGTTGCTTTTAACACTTGAAAATAACATAATTATAAACTGAAAAGCAAAGTCCTTTTTTTCTTTTCATTATCCTGGAGACTAAACGCATCAAGTGATCGATTGCATGGTTTCTCATGTCTGTCATGTATCTATGCAGTTTTTCTCTTTCAAACTGTGCATAACCAGCATAACATAGTCTAGGTCAAACAGAATCATTAGGGCTGGAAGGGACTTCTAGAGATTATCTAGTCCAACCCTGCTACCAAGGCAGGTCTACCTAGAGCAGGTTACACAGGAACCATGCAGGCGGGTTTTGAATGTCCCCAGAGAGGGAGACTCCACAGCCTCCCTGGGCAGCCTGTTCCAGGGCTCTGCCACCATCAGTGTAAAGTTCTTCCTCATGTCGAGGTTTTCGTTTATGGCCATTGCTCCCCATCCTGTTGCTGTGCACCACTGAAAAGAGTCTGACACCCACCTATGCATTAATATGCATTAATGATCCTCTCTCACTCTTCCCTAGACTAAACAGGCCCAGGTCCTGCAATCAGTCCTCATAGATAACTAACCAAAATTTAGAAGCTTAGCCTAGTAGCCATTTTTATGAATCAAATTTATTGTACATATGCTGTGAAGTAACTGATGAAATAACTTCTACAAATTGTGCAATTACTGTCTTGAAAATAACAGAATGTACTAGAAAGTGCTAACAAATGAATGGGTTTTTTGAGCTTCTACATTGGCCCATACCTTCAATAAAGAAAGCTGACTATAAAACTAAATTTTAGTTAGTATTGTTTAACTCCAGGTAGGATATGAAAATATTTTTCTAGGCTTTTTTACAAGGCTTCTTCAAAAAGAAAAATCATATTTAGATTAAAAGCATTTTTTCTGAGGGATTAACTTTCTCCATGAAAATTTATATAAAAGCAATTGCTGTGGTAGGAAATATCTGCTTTAACAATCATACTCTGTATATGTCTTTTTTTATAAAAGTTGGCAGTGCTTCCAGCACAAGGTAAAAAACTTGAAAATATTTCCTGCTTTTCAAAGTTATAATTTTATTTAATAAGAATGACATTTTTCACAACAGCATTTCTTTTTATTTGCCTTTTAAATTCTGAAGCAGTAGAGTTTGGTAGATTATATTTTCCATTTTTCTCTGCCACCATGAGGGTAAAAATTTACTTTTCCAGGACAAGTTGCGAACTTTACGTAAGAGCAGAGAAGTGGACAGTTTTTGATGTGCTTCATAAATAAATGCTAAAACTTCGAGGTGTATCAGTAGCATGATTAATCAAAATCTCTGGTGAAGGTTGTTGGCCTGGCTTCCATCTGGTTTGTACTTGAGGGGAAAATCAAGGCTCTTCAGTCTTCGTTTGAAGCATCACACAGGAAGAATGTTTATCCTGTGCAAATAATAAGCATGAACTCAGCCTCAAGCCCAAGCAGTACATACTATTTACATTTAAGATACCATCTTCTCTGTAGTAAATGTGAGCAGAAGAATAATTTTGGAAGACCGTGTTTGGTTGCTATTTAAGTCTGCCCTTTCATGTACACATGATACATTTGCCTGATATAATGTGGGGTTTAGCTTCTTCTGCTGCTTAGCCAGACTTACCAGATTTAGCAGGCATTTTCACAGCCGTTTTAGTAACCAACGATCAGCTATCATTTTGTAAGTATGTAATCTTATCCTACAAACAAGTAACTTTGAGGTTTATATATTCACCAAAGCAAACAAAAAGAAAAAAAATATTTAACCATGAGAAAATGAACCAGAACTCCAGAATATTGCCCATAAATAATTAAATTTGTAGTACATGGCTCTCAAAATAGTCAAGTATACTGAGTTTAAATAATTTGTTGTCTTTGATACACAGTTTCATTGTTGCGCTGCTTTGCAGTGAAGTACCTTTTCTGCCTTCTTCCACAAACTCTGATTGGTTCTGCCCTTGTATCAGATGCTCCAGTGGTATATCTGGTTTACATAAGTAACCAAGAATTTTTCAGTGACTTTCTTGGCATGTCAAGGAGTTCAGTAAACTTGGTTTTCCCCTTATAATTACCTTAATCATGGATAATTCATGGCTGAGAGCATCATATTAGAATCAGTTTCATATTTGATGCAAGAGAGTTTCATAGGCATGACTACCAAATAGTAAAGAGACCGTATTTAAAAACCTCAAGACAGAATTGTATCCCATGCCAGTGTTTGCACGCAGGGAGGTGGCTAACCTAGTTGAACTTTTCATTGTGAATTCAGTGAAATTTAGAAGCTGTATTAAAAATGCTATGCTTTTCCCTATTCATAGAATCATAGAATAGTTAGGGTTGGAAAGGACCTTAAGATCATCTAGTTCCAACCCCCCTGCCATGGGCAGGGACACCTCCCGCATTACTTAAATCAAACTTTTTTCAGAATTTAAGGTCATATTACTACAGGAGTTCTATATTTTTGTACTGCCTTGGAAGACAAATTCCAAAATTTGTCACTGCCTTGGAAGCCCACAGTGACAAATTGGTAGTGGTCACACGAAAGAATGAAGTGTCTTTAAATATTGTGCTTATACACTAAATTTATACAAATATGGTAGATGCTATAAATTTCTTTGAAGACTCTTTTTGTTACCTATGGTTTAATACACCTCTTCTCTTTTAAATGCATGCCAAATTTTCAGTGTAGGATATCTGTAATGGCTGTTCATTAAGAATGCAACCTGTTTTATTTTAAATGCCATCATGAAATCACTTCACTGATGGGCATTCTTTACTTCAAATAACAGAGATGTTCATGTAAATGCTACTGTGATGAAGAGAAGCACCTGATGAAATTAAGCGTGTCCAAAATCTGTGTTCATGTGGAATTTCAGAGCACTGTAAAAACAAAAGGTTTATATCAATAAATTTCTGTAATACTCTAGTTTGCTTTCACATGGTTGTGCTTTTCAATAAGCCAGTTTCAGCACTGCATTTGTTCAGAGCATCAGAGGAATCATTGTGTCTGATGTTGACAGGTTCAGCTTCATGTTACTGGCTCCCATTAGCAGGGACTGTCCCTCAACTGTGGCTCTTCAGCAGCATGGCAGATCCCCAACCATGACCCCTCCTCACAGTTACTGTATGAATGTGAAACACAATATGGATCCATGGGGTAAAAATGACAGTGACAGATGTAAAGTAGTGACCAAGGCAGTGCAGTGTGATGACTTCATTAGGTAGTCCATTGGATAAAATGACCTGTAAGGAAGAAAATGACAGTCTTAGGGAGGACCATCAGGAAAGATCCCTGGGCTGAAATATATCCGTATTTTTCATTCAGTCAGTCAGTCAGTCAGTCATTTGCTTTAGTTGGGATCTGTGTAAATGATAAATTCTCCTTTTAAGCTAGTATCTATGTGTAGTCCCTGGTTGCTGCCTGGCCGGGTACAGTCTGGGACATGCCACAGGGGTCTCCCCCAGTTCTTACTTGAATTCCACAAAGAAAAAATGTGATATATATGATTTTGTGGCTGCAAAAGGCACAACCCCCAAATGTAGAATCTAAGGGTTAGAAACAACCTTAAGATCATCTAGTTCCAGCCCTCTCTGCTACAGGCAAGGACATCACCACAAGCTCCTGGTCTAAGCAGTTAACTATGAATTTTAAGGATGCTTATATGCCCAAATGCTCCCATGTTTAAGTTTTTCCTTCATTTTTGTTTACTCTTTGGTGGCCAAATCCATACCATAAAGCCCTCAGACAGGAAAATGCATATTTTGAACTGAATTGGCAATTCCATTAAAATGTTCTAGTGATGATAGTTGAGCAACGTATGCTCTGTAAATCAGCTCCCAGTAGCTTCTTTAAGCACTGGGTTAAATTAATGTCTCTCTTTCTTGTTAGGTTGCTTTTCCACATTATGTCAACAACCATGCTTTATTTAATTAAGAATTTTTAGACCCATTCCTTGGATTTTGTACAGATTGAATTTTGTCAAAGCAGAGGAGTAATGGAAATTTCTGTATTTGAAATAAAAATTCAGTGGGCATCCTTTTGCTGACAAATGCTGTACATTCTCTTCAAGAATCTGAAAGTTAAACACTAAGTAAAGAAAAAAATACAATTTAGAATTGTTATTCAACTAGGGGAGGGAGAACAGCAAGATTTAAATTTAGAGAAAAAATCAATTTTAATGAGGTATGATAGTCATTAAAAATTGATATTTTATAGAAGAAAAGCCTTCATGCTCTCAAGTTTAGTTAGGAATTAATTTTTTCCAGATACTTATGCAGTTTTTTTTTTATATATACATCTTTCATTGTGTTATTTTAATTTACATGAAAAGAATCTAGATGTCTATATTGAAATAAAATTCATAATAAATTAAATAAATATTTCGGTTTAAATTCTGAACATTACAGGTTCATAGTCCTCTTTAATGAATTAGAGTCCTTTGGGGATGGAGCTTGTCATTAACACACGTCACCAGCTGATGCATTTTAATAACCCATACAGTTAGAAGAGAGAGGAAGTGTAAGCTACTGAAGCTTGCAAAACCAATCCCCTAAAGCTTTCATGTCTTATTTGAGCATATGTTTTGGAAGTGGTGGTGTTGACACTGGTGGCACTAATCTCTTCTTTATCTTGTTTTGATTAAAAGGATATTTGAATATTATTTTTGGCAAACTTTTATCTAGCCTCAAAGGAGTTCTCTTGTATCAGCAACAGAGAAATAGCTATAATAAACACACTGTATGGTGCACTTACATCACACATTATGGCCACTGCTGGTGTACTCCAAGAATGCAAAATACTCCTGAAAAAAAATCAAATGAGCTTGCATTCAATGCCAAGCATGTGAAAATATAAAATTATGCTCTTTTTTTTTTTTTTTCTTGTTTGGTTTGAGAATGAAGCTGTATGAATGTCATCATCTGTGTGAAAATGCATTAGATTATTCAGCAGTTCACTTAGTAATATATATATGCTTAGGAGACAAAAGGTTACGGCAGTTTTGACAGTCTACTATTTTTTATAAAAGCACACATCCCCTTTTCGTTACATCATTTTTGCCGCCTGTCAGATGTCTGGGTTAACATTCCAGCAATCCCTACCTTTTTGTACCTAATGTGACAGATTAAAACTTAATTTTCAGAATACACAAGAAAAATATTTTGTATCATTTTGCTTTACAGAATGTGCATGCGTATATAACTGTTCCACAGATAACACACACCTTGAAAGATCTCTATGTTCTTAATTACTGCAGGAAAACTTCTGGGGACAGAGTTCATCCATTTGATACAATGTCACAATTAGGGCAGATACCCATCTTCTGCTGTCCTTTTGCCATTTTTTCCCTTTAAAGCAACAGGTGGAAAAATCCACAGTAGGCTGTCTTTATGCATTTGTGTATGACAAATCCTCTGATTCCTAAGGTGCTGGATCAAGCCTCAGGTCTCCATCCAACAATGTTAACATATAACTTCAATTCTTCATCCCTGTGGAATGTGTTTATATATAATACTGACTAGTTTTAGAGCTTGCTTTTCACAGACTCCATGCTGCTTATTTTGATTCTTAAATATGGATTGAAGTGGTTAATTTCAGGTTTTAAATTACATATACTATTTCAATTGAGAGCAATGGGATTCACAGTTGCTCAGTAAAATCAGATCACTTTTTTATGCACTTAATTTCAGATAAGCCATTCTAATTATACAGAGCAGTAACACATCCCCACCTAAAGTCTGCAGTATGGATTTGTTAATACTGAGTCTTACTGCTCAAGAAAAGAATAGAATCACATGGAGTAATATGGTGGAATTATTGGTTGAAATTTATTTTACTTTCCATCCTCTTAACATTGTGTTTCCGTGATTTTTCAAATAATTTACAATTCAGCAGAAATACTTACTAATTTTTATCTCTTCTTTGAAAGCTACAAGTGGCACTCTTCTGTTAGTTATTTTTTTCACAGTTGAGATCTTCTTTCTGTCATTCAGCTTCTCAAGGCTCAGAGAGGGTGATACAGTTCCACTGGCTGATGCTTCTCTGCATTTGACATCTCATTCTTTTTGAGAAATTCAGAGTTCATGTGATCTTGTCCTTCTCTTTTTTGTTATTTTTCAAACTCTATGTCTTGGGAGTGGCTGCTAGTTACATTCAGGTATTCAGGTCACATAAGCTTCTGTATGTGGTACCGATGTTAACGCTGTTTCTCTTCGTGGAATATTTCCTCCAACTCAGAACTCCCCTGATTTTGTCCTTGCTGCTCTGTTTCCTAGTTTACTTCCACAGGCAAAATGTTCAATTGTTCTTGTTTCCTACATTGCTCTCTCGTATTTGATATGTTGCCGTAGCTATGCTCCTCCTCAACATGTATGTGCTCAGACTCAAAGCTCACATGAGCTTGTTTTGGAGTTTCACTTGCTAGGAAGAAAGCGCTCAGATTTTCTGCTTGTATACATTTGTGTTCTTCCTCTGTTGGTCCACAGGATAGAGAAGTCCTGTTTCTCATTAAAAAGTGCATTGTGAGACACCAAAAAAATACTGCCCTGCTCTTGGTTGTTGGGGTGATTTTTTTAATAAGTTACTCCCAACAACAAAACAGAAAAGTTTTATGGTCTGGTCCAGTGTTCCAATTGTAGCTGTTCAGTGCTTGGTACCTCAGGGTATTCTTTGTGGGGTGTGGTATCAACACCTGCATCCTCTTGTCTTTTCTTGTGGGTTTTTTTTTTTGTTTTTTTTTTTTTATTATTATTATTTTTTTATTTGGTTATTTTTTTTTTAATGGCTTGCATGCAAAAATGAATCTGCTGTTCTACAGGGGGGTAATTGCAGATTATGAACTCCTGTCCAGAAGTAATTTTGAATGAGTGTCAGTTGTAAATATTTTTGTCCCCTCCTCTAACCCACATCTCAATATCTAAACTACCAATGCCTTTGAGTAATACACTGACCACACATCTCACTGTGTAAGAAAACCTTGACTTCATCACTTGTGTAGGAAAGACTCTGTCATTCTTAAGAACCCGTGTTAAGTCATGAGATCCATTAGGAACTATTGTGTTAAATAATAGCAGCACTACCTTCCCTGAAAGTAGCAAATCCAGTAGGTTGTTAAATTTTCAAACAAGCTGCAGCAGTCCTGAAGACATTCCCTCTCCTCTTTGTTGGCACTTGTTGCTGTCAAGTCCTTGCTACACATGCTCTCCTTGTTCATACTCTCAAACACAGCACAGAGAAGGAGCAGAATGAACACACTTGGTTTGATGAAGATGGTGATATGGAGAAGAGAGTTTAAGGGTATATTAATTTTCAAGTACTTTAGTATGATTAAAAATTAGTTCATATTAAAACAAGATCTATGACTACTGTCTGAACTTCATAGGCTTTCTAGAAGATTCTATTGAAAAGCTTTCAATTAGTCTATATCATAGTGGTTGAGTTGATGCTTACAAAACATTAAAAAATCATATTGATGAGTGTTAGTGAAGGGGTTTCATTAGACTGATAGAATCTTTTACAGTAATGTCTAGAGCATTTGGAGAAAAACATCTTGGCTCCTCGAAGTTTTTTTTGGTTTTAGATCCTTTATTAAAAGCTCTTTTGTTCTTTAGTTACCCTTTTGATATGAAACAGTTTGCTGGTATGTTTCTAGGAGTGGTCACTCTACAAGTTTATTTATCTGCTCCACAGCAACGCAGTTAAAATATTTAGTATTTCTGCAGCACTTCTCTTCACAAGAAATCGTTGTCCTGGAAATGTCTGGATCCTTGAATTGTTTAAATAAACCCCAAATTATATTTTGGCTGAAGAAAACTTTTTTTTTCTCTCTTTTTTCAAATCTAATGCACACATTATATATTTAGTTTATATACGCAGGGTAGATGCCTTATAGGGCATACATATGTTGTATACAAATCACGAAACCCAGTCAAGCATCGTAGAAGAAAACAAAGGTGGTAGTGTTCTGGCTTCTCTTCAAAACTCTTGTTATATTGTAGAGTACTTACTGTGAATGCTTGGCAGCAAAAAGGTAGATACTATATTATACAAATTCTTAAAAGCCTGTATCTAGAGACAAGAAAACAAAAACGAGGTAGGTTTATATGAGTAGTCCCTGCTGTCTGCTTCACCTCTCCTGGGAAGTAGCTATGATACAATAGGATTTGAAGGTTAATCTTCAAGTTTCCTTTCACCTTCAAGTGAGTAACCCATGTCATGCATTGCAAAAAGCTGTCCTCTTGACACCTAGTGATACAAAAAGGACTTGAAATAAGTCTTTCTGTTAGAAAGACTTGGAAATCAGACTTGCAAAAGTTAAAACTTTTTCTTTCAGAATTTTCAAACCATCATTCAGGTTTAGAAAAAGCTGAGCTTAAATACATGTGCATAACATGACATATCAGTTTTGAAAACCTCCAGTTTAAAGTTTTCTGCTGTGAAAATTAGTTATCTCTTTCCTTGATTGCCTCATTAAGCTGTTTTCTTGCTCAGGAGCAAGAATGCTGTATTATTTCAAAGCTATTAACAAGTAGATATCTGTGGTGGATGTCCTATAAATTTTTACCAGAGCTTCTCTTCAGTCTCTGAAAAGATAATTGGTCAAGGAAATATTTCTGAAAGAAATAATCTGTTTGAAATTTCTTTGTGAATAAAGATTTTTCCTAGAACTAATTATTAATCTGACAAAATGTATTTTAAGATAGTTGTAGCTGATTTTTGTTACAGTTCTTCCCAGCAGAAATTTGTATTACAATTATGGCTAATTGTTTAAAATGCAATTTTAAATCAACTAAAGGTGACCCTCACTGTGTTTCCTTTTTATTCTCTGTTGTCCATTTTCAAATCATACTTATATACATTATTAGTAGCCGTCATCTTTCGTCTAGTTACCACAGCGTTACGCTAACTATGTAATTTACTGATTTTAATACCATCTATTTCTCACTGGATATTGGTGCATGGGCATAGAATTTTTGAAAAAGTAGCAACAATGAAAGAGATGGACAATATGAATTTCCCATCAATAATTTCCTTACTAGCTCTCTAATAGTTGTCAAAAACAACTGAGATGCATTATCTTCTGTATTTTGTTATACCTTTCTTTCCCCTCATAATAAAAGGTTCTTCACTCTTTCAGGAATAAGTAATTGCAGACCACGGTTAGTTTTCTTTTAGGTGAGCTTTAGTCTTTTGTTGGAGAGTAGGTTTTTCAGATCATATCTCTTCTGATTCATTTTTCCCATTTCTTTTGGATACTAGTACAGTGTAGAGATATCCAGGAAAAATCTTGCTTATAAATTCAGAGTGGGAAAAAATAACTGAAAAGATTGTTTGAAAGCATTTGCTCTACTACATAACCTAGATCTGACATGAGCAGTGTCTGATACAGAGGAAAGTATCCTCCAGTATGGACCCACCTTTTTAGGAAGGATCCATCCAAGGTAGCATAAGATAAATTATAAGAAAACTCCTTTCCTGACTGAATTAGTGAAGAAGACTTGAAGGTTAGATGTTCCTGATATTTGCTTATAACCAATATGCAGGAAAGCTTATATTTAAAAGCTAGTGATACTGGTAACCTGAGATGCCAAAAGCTCATGAAGATATCAGCCTGCAGAAAGTAATGCAAGTTTTAAAGGATGCAATATGAGCTGGAGAGGATCTGCCAGCAGTTCTGTCTTGTACTGTAAACAGGTTTTTATAGCATTACAAAATCTTTTGGCCACACCAAATCAGAGTTAGATTTCTCCTTTAGTATTTATTTATATAAAAATAGATAATGAGTCTATTTTTGGTTTTATTTTAAAGTACTCTCCAAGAAGGAATAAAACCCAATAAATCATTCTCTGTCTTCCTCAGAAGTTCATTTAATGCTCTGAAAACTGCCCTTGATTGTACAGCAATCAAAAGTTTTCACTATCTTTCCATGCAGGAGCTAAAAATTCTGATAAAAGATGGGTTTGGGTTTAGATAGAATTGCATCTTTCCCATTTCAACATCACTAAAGCCAGCTATGGGAATAGAGCCAAATTCTTATTATTACACTTCAACTATTGCAAAAATGCAAGGACAAATTTATTTTATTTTGTACTGAGAGATGCTTTTCCCTCCTAATTCTGTGGGAGTGTTTTTCCCCCTACAAAGAATAAATTGCACATTCTGGAAATAAGTTAGCCATGCTGAAGTTCAGAATTCATGAAGCTGTTCCAGCAGAGAATGGATATGGAATTGCAGCAAAATCTCAAGGTCACTGAGAATATTCTTTGGGGTATTCTTATGTGGCTTATCTATGCTCACATGCCTAATTTTTTTTCAATGCAAAGAATAGCCACTTGCAGAGAATGGAAGCCTTAGCCCGGCCCTGTGCCATCCCTTATTCAAGTTCTTTTATACTCCTCTTTTTAAAGAAGCTGTCAAGTTCTTTTCTGAAGCTGACAGGAAAGGCCAAATCTGCAGTACAGGAAGAGAGGCAAAAAAGAAACTTTTTGTGTTGATGTTTTACTAAGTGAGCTAAGGAGAATTTTAGAATCATGTAATTTACTCTGGAGGCATTTACTGTACATAGCTATAGTGATGGTAATTTCTTTCATTGTGGAAGTGAAAAGATAACCATCAATCAGTTGTCAATTGGTCAATTGCAGAAGTGATGAAAAGAAACTGGTAGGAACAATCACTTCTGTGGCTACCTAGACTATTTGGGGTTTTAGGGAAAATATGGGAACTGGACTCAGTAGAAATGGAGTGCAGCTGGAACATAAAAAATAATCTGTACAGGAGTAAATGCATCCCCTATAAATACTGTATTTAGGGGTTTGTGTGGAGTATAAGTGCTGCAAAAATGGAAAAAATGGAATGTGCATTAAAGGACCTTTGAACTGAGCATGTTGAGAACTGGAGATGTGATATAGTGCAAATACATGGACTGTTTAAATGGAGGCTTGAAAACGGAAGAGGTTTTGGAAAAGATCGGCAAACCGACTGAATTATTTCAAACATTGTTAAATAGCCAGCAGTAATTGCAGTTATAACTTTATGTATGAAAGAAAATATGATTTGTGTTGTTACAGAGTAAAGGAGCCATTATTATTTTTTGGTTGCAAAGTATTGTAAGGAATAATACGAGGCCAGGTATAGAACGGGTTTTAAATATATAATGCAGAAGTTGTTTTTAAAATGAGCCCCATGGCACAGAATGGCATGAATGCTGTGCATTTAACAGTTATTTCAGTAATGTGAAAAGCGCATATTTCATTATATATGCGTATTGCAGTGGGGGGTAAGCTTAGGACAGAAGTAGGAAAAAGATTAAAATCGTTTCTTTATGAAAAGAGTTCAAACATTATTGATACAGGGTGGTGGTGTTTTGTT
>JASSUY010009180.1:0-52500 GCA_032466535.1 Forpus xanthops | reverse complement strand
GTAAGATATAAATAGTTAAGCTCCCTAATAGGTTCATCATAAAAATAATCTCTTTTGGTGTTGCTAAGATTTAATGAATTACTACATAGTTGTAAACTTGTTAAATAGCTGGTATTTTAAGATGTGAATTAATAATGAAACAAAAATTGCAATTCAAAAATATAGGGAAGTCAGGGGGTTTCATATCTAACCAGCATTTCAAGAGTTATTGCTGAATCTGTGCCTGGTATTTCCTGCTGTCCTAAAAGAAAGAAAAAACAAAAACCTGGTGCAAGTTTGGCTGCAGTTTAGAAGAGCTGGTTATGCCAAATAAATGTTTTAGACTGTTCTTTACAGGAGAGCTGGTAACTTTGCCGAATATATGAAGACAGTACTCAGTTAAATCATGTTCAAAACTAAAATGCAGTATAATTAGATAGCATGGCAAAGTAATAGAAACATCAGGCATTCAACCATAAGCATAGTGTTTTGCTTGTGAGTTTTTGTTTTCATACGAGTCAGCAGTTTCTTGTTTATGCTTGGATAACTGTGTATTTCAGGTGTTGTCTTTTGTAGTTGTATGAATGTGTGATCTAATCCTCATAGGTGTATGGGAAATATTACAAATACACATTCAGAGTTTATATTGCCATTTTTATTTCATTCTGTTTGTCTCTGCGAAGTGGTACTATGGGAGTCCCTGAAGGTGGTTTTAGGCACATGATAGCAGGATATTCCATTCAGCAGTTAAATACTCTTTGGCTCTATTGATGGTAAGAAATAAAGTAGTGGGGTCTGAAAATGTGATAACTGTGATTAGCGCACTGCCCACTTCAATCAGGTAACTCTTGTTTTTGTATTTATCACTCATCTTTCCTAGTTGACTGATGGCTGTCACTCAATAACTTTCTTTGGCTATAAAGAGAAAGAGCTTTCTTTAAAGATATCAGCAATGCTCTTGAGTTTTATAAAAGGTCATTTTCACTGAAAGTCTACATACAGCAACAAATTAGTAGCTTCTCTTGTAGATCTTCTGATAGCATACATGGGAAATGATGCGATAGTGTTGTTTGTTACCCCAAGAAGACAATAGCAAAGTGTAGATCAAAAATCTAATCTGCTTGCCCAGAAATACATTGCCTATGGATGTACTGATGATGCTTTAGACAAGAATTATGTAGAATAATTATCCACATATTATCTGCAGATTTCTTGCTTGTCTATCAGCGAAACAAGCAAATGCTAACTTGCATTCAAGTGCAGGGGGATAGAAAATCATAACTGTCTTGGCTGAAGAATTTGTTTAAAAAGACACAAGAGCAATTGAAATTTTTCACCACTTTCAGTGTAAGAGATAACCAGTAACAGCACTGAACAATGCATATTCCAAATGCACTTTAGTTGTTTTATTTTTTTCATTGTTTTTAGTTCTGTTTGTCTTCAGTGACCAAGAAAATTTGACCCTGAACAAGGACTACCCCATCTTTATTTCTGACTTTTCAATCATGTTATTATGGCCTTCAGGTTAAGTACTTACGCAAATGTGGTTGGTCTGTGAGCTTTGATAGTGAATCACTGGGTCAGAGTGTTTAATGGAGATAAAGATCTGTGCCTAGTTTCCAGCACTTTTCTATTATAAAATAATTTTAGATCTATGCAAGTATTTTCCTCTTTTGCTCCAAATGAGTTTTCTAAACACAGCTGTGCCTTTTAAATATATACCTATAAGTAAAGTTTCAAAGTACTATTTTTTCACATGGGAAAAATTAGCCATAGAAGTGCTGGGAGACAGCATTACGTCTTCATGTTGGTTACAACTTTGGCAGTGTGTTTGGCATGATGTATTTAAGATCTCCCACTCAGTGCATTGCAGTACCTTTTTGCAGTGATGAAACTTGGTCATAACTGCTTTCACTTTCTTTTCAGTTTGTCCTTCACCTCTTAATAACTGCCACCTCCACAAAATGAATTTTAGTCAAACTCACCAGCTGCAGGATCCATTCTTACCACCAGTATTGCAGTTCTCTGATTTCAGTGGGTTGACGATCATACTTTAATGCTAACCCCCACAACAGTCCAGCTCTTGAGCCCCATTGGTTGATAGTCTGTCTCAAACTGAAGAAGTTTGGCTCAGTTGTTGCTTTCATTGCTGAAAATCAGGCAGCCTGCTCGAAGAACTCAGCTAGGAGGTAGCTGTGTGCCATAAGTTAAGTCATAGAAATAACATCTAAGTACTCTATTTCATATACAAGTATATGTAATAACATCTATTACATCAGGAAACATCTCTTCTTAGTTTCTTGATTTCTGTTAGTCTGGTTTCTGAGCTTATGAGGTCTCAGAGAGAAAAAAAAAACAAACAAACAAGAAAAAAAAAAAAAGGAAAAAGCCACACACCAAACAAACAACCCATCATCATTACAAAGGTCAGGAGTGTGTAGCAGTGGCGTAAATTGGCTCATGTCAGCTTTTGTATGCACCCAAGAGCAGATTGCAGCCCTGACATGCTGAGGACCCTCAGTGAAAGTGTAGGAGTTTGTCTCCTTGGAGAATGAGTCACACTCAACAAACTAGTTTCCAGCTTGTCAGCTGCAATCTTCATGCATACTGCTTTTGTCCTTCCTCTGTGGTTTAATGTATCTGACAACTCACTGCTGGATCTGTTGATTTGGAAAATTAGTCGGGCTAAATGTACTAGCAGAAAATCACAGAGGGTTTGTAATATGGGAGAGAAAGGGAGATCAAGCCCATTGCCTAAGCCATGACCTACCAGCTTTTCTGCTCCTGGAAGTGTTTCCTTTCATGGCACGTCTTCCTCAGCCCTTCTCATGTGTGTTGCTCAGAGTTGGAAAAGCAGCTGAAAAACTCACCCACAAGTTTTATAGCCACATAACAGGGCTTTATGCTCCCAGTTCCCATTGACTTTCAATTCAATTATCACTTAGATGAAATTCAATAGAAATGAAGTACCTACTTTCTTTATGGCTGAGAGAACCTTGTGTCCTGAGTCTTACAGAATGAGGCTATGGAAAGAGTGGGCATTGGCTGTTAGTGGGATGTGACAAGCAGTAAGGAATAAGATATTGGATCAGTGTATTTCAGGGGACTTTCTACAAATCCAGGCAATTGGCACTTCATATAAAATGACTGGTTTCATAAAAAGAAGGGAAAAATGACTAGCAGAGACATGGTGATAGCAGTTTCTCGAGAATGCATACCAAAGGAACAAGCAGAAACTATGCCATTGCAAGGGATGACAGGCTGTGTAGAGGCACACCTTTTATTAACACATCGGCCTTAACTGAAGACTCAAAAAGGAATTTTGCAGGAATTAGATTATTAATGATAAACCTAAAGGGCTATCATGAATCTACAGAAATAGAACTGAAGCAATCAAAACTCAAAAAAGAGATGTAACCACCAAGATGCATGAAACTTCATTGTATGTGTATTTAAAGCAGTAGGGAAACTGAGGTATAAGCTTGGTAGTCAGCAGAGGGAGGTGATGTCATAAACAGATGAGGCTGAAAATGAAGAAGAACCTAACGCCTGCAATATATAGTAGTTCACTTTTAAAAAAAATTATCTATGAGGAAATGACTAGCACAAATTATATGAATTACAAGAGGATATGGATGATTTATAATTTTTGTGAGTCATCTTCTGATATGTGTTGCATGGACACTCAGCTAATCCACTGATCACAGGCTAAGAAATAGTAAATGACATGACAATCTGAAGTCCCTTGCAGACTTTTTCTATGATTCACTATTGGCATTGTAATGGAGACATGAATTCTAGAGGCAGCCTCTCCCTCACTCCCGTTTCCTCCCGTCCTCGAATAAATCTTATAATTTTTATTTACCTTCTGTGCCTTAGCTGTGCAGTTCATTGTTATTTCTTTTTGTTTCTTTCTGTACTTATAATTTTCTTTTAAGTTGAACCCTATGGATGTTCTGTTTTCCAGTTTGTTAAATTCTTCAGTTTATTTAGTATAATATTCATTGCTATCATCCAGCCCCTATTCATTAGAACTTTTCTTACACCAATTTCTGAATCAAGGAGACAGCTAGAAGGTGGTGGTAGTTTATGTTACCTTAGCATTGACTAGAGGAAAGATAAAGCAAGCCCTGGCTTCTGAGAGGTTCTGTGTATCTGTAAACATCAATATGTTGATGAGGATTAAGGAGAGATTTCATTCCTGATCTATGTAGCTATTCTGCCAGATAACTCAAAGGCAGACACAGATACTTCAGCAAAACAGAATAGTTAATGTTTTTATTTTGCCCTTTGTACTTTTTTAACGAGAAAACAATCTCAGAGATGCTAATAATTTCTTGTTAATCAAATGCCATTTTCAAACAGTCATTTTTATTAGCCTTTTGGCTAAAAATGTTCACGTAATTTTTAAAAATTCAGAAATACAGGGCTGGAACAAAAAAGAAAAAAAAAAAAACACACAAAAAAAAAAAAAAAACAACCAAAAACACCCACAGCACTTCCAAACTTTCCAAAACACTTTAAAATGTCCTTTTTCTTTTGTTGGAAGAATATCTAATTTGTCAACTGCTGCTGCCAGGGGAAGCCTTAACTTCTGTGTGTTAGAGCCCTAATTAGATTACATTGGATCTGCACTTTGCATGCTCTCCCCAGCTAATTTCCATGATCACCATGATTTAAAACCTTTATTAGGGGGTTTTGTTAAAGATGCATCACTTTACTGTTGTTATTCATCTGACAAGAAGAGTGAATTCAAATGTACTCTTCTTTCAAAGCTGTGTTTGTCACTGACCTCCAATGTTGAACTAAAAAGAGAATTAGTTTCTAAGTAGTGTGTGTGCAATGCCAAGAAAACTGCAGAGTTCTAACTGGTATCCTTCTAAGAGAGGTGTTTCAAAAACCTTATTGTCTTGTACACACATCCATTAGAGCCAAAAATACTTGGGTGGTGTTAAAAGACATAGAGATTCAAGTCTGGCTACTTTCTCTAGCAAGGAACTGTCAAAATGAAATGGGGGCAGCACTGAGAGAAGGAAGTCTTGGGATCTCCTTTTGAAAGAGGAGATTATGACTAGAGGTGTAGAAACTTCCTTCTTTGATTTGTGAGGAAAGTGGAAAGAGGGCGACTAGTGAGGTGGCAGTCTGTTGATGATATCAGGTTTTTCAGGACAATAAAGATGACAACTGGCTGGAGGATCTTATGGAACTCAGTAAGTAGTCCTTAAATATCCTATGAAATTCAGGTTAGATAACAGTTAAAGTGATGTATCTGGGAATAATCAAAACTTCCCAAATAAAATTATGGGCTTTCAGCTGTCTCACCATCAAGGAATGAGTTGTTGGGATTATAAAAGACAAATCTATGAAAGAATGTGCTTAATGACATTCAGTGAATGTTAGGAATAAGTAGGAAAGGTGTAGACGATAAGTACAGGATACTTATGCCAGTGTATAAATATATGGTGCACTGACTTCTTGCATATTGCCTGCCCCTCCCTTTTCAAAAGGTTCACAAAAGGGCAACAAGTATCATCACAGAAGCAAAGATATTTCCATTAAAAAGAAACTGAGCAAAGAAAACTCTTTGTATGACTAGAAACGGAGACTGTTAGGAAAGCTGCTAAAGTTACCTAGTCTAAAACATCATAAAGAGGGTCCCTACATGTGGTTCATGCAGTTCTTGCCAGGGCAAGAAATCAAGGCACATTGCAGATATGAGAGCTGGAAAAGAAGTGAAGAAAGATCTTTAGACATAATTCAACAGCTGCAGGGTATTCTCTGAGTTTCAAGTTTATATCAAGGGATCAAGGGAAGCTTGAATAAGTTCCCAAAAGAGAGATTCATAAAGGTTAAAAATACACATGAACCTTATCTGGCTCAGGTAGTCTTCAAGACTCGTATTTGTGAAACCTGGAAGAGTACTTGGGGGAAGTGTTATTACATGCCTGTTATGTTGTTATGGTGCTACTTTCTGGCTACTGATAGGGACAGTGTTTGGCTAGACGGGCATCTGCTCTCACCTAGTACAGTCATTTTATTTTTTTATTATGCCATTCACTTTTGTCCTGAGCTCACACTTCCTCTTCATATCCAAATGAAGGACATACCAGAAACTGTAGAAGTAGCTTGGACAAACAGTTTGAGTACTGGAATCTCTATTTTGTATATATCTTCCTCTTCAGGTAAGCTAAGAAGTGGTCCATCTTCCACAGTCCTCCTCTTGGCAATCAAAGGGAAATACTGACAATAAGAGGCATGTTTTTAAAGCTCCCAAATTCAGATTAATATGATTTTTTTAAATGTGGGAAATCTATGAAAAATTTATTAGTATATAGCTGAACAATCTGGCCAGGAGACTTTAATTTCTGCTTCTAGTCTTCTCACCTCAGCCTGCTGGGTCAGCTTTGCACTTCCTGTGTACACAATGGGGAACAATGTTTAGCTGGTGACAGAAGTGAAGGATAGGAATTAAGTACCCCCCAAGCTCTCCGTATTTTAGTAATGGTATTGAAAGTTCCCTAGTCCCTGATTTTTCTTCCCTCTTACTCTTCCAACAAATTAACCCCTAAATCTGAAAATCAAGACATAAATTCACTGGGCAGGGAAAATACACCCTGCAAGTTTTTCTAAATACCCCTTTAGAAAAGGCTTAAGTTTGATTATTTTAATTGATTATCTAAAACCCTTGAATGTCAGAATTCTGTGTTACACTTAGCATGTAGTTTGATGTGAAGCTGAATTTGGCAGCAGTCTTAGGTGTCCTCATTTCACCACTGCCACCCACCTACTCATTTCTGGCCCATGCTCCAGATACAGATTCAAAATTAAGTTATAAATTATCTTATTCACTGCTGTTAAAAGCACCAGTTACAAAGTGAGCTTAATCTCTGTCTTTTCTGTGACAGCACAAGTGCCACAATACTGCCTGTTTAGAGAAAATAGTTAAGTTTCTTGCAAGGGTTAGTTTTCCATCGGATCTATGACTGAACACCAGTGCCAGCATATAATGGCTGGAATAAACACATGGGTTTGGAATGGGAAGGTGACCTTTTGCTAGGTGGCTGAGAAAGTTTTACTCAGAGTTGAGAAAACCTACCATGAAGTTGCACCTCCTATGGTATATTGCTTTTAAGGCTGCATGGTAAGCCAGAGTCCTGAGTCAGTCTAGGTAACAGTAGTCTCCAAAAGAAGTTGGGAAACAGCTTACACAAGGAATAAAAAACAGTAATAGCCTTTGTTTTCAAATGCATCAGGAGCCTGATTACTGCCAGAAAATCTGTAAGGTGCTCAAGGCACGAAAGGAGCATTTACAAAAATAAAAAAGAAAAGAAAGAAAGAAAAAGAAATCCATAGCGTGATTTTGAGATTTATTTTTCTTTTTTGACACCTGTGCTAACCATGGAGGAGGTTGAAGAGACTCCCATCTCAGAATCTTAATTTATAGAATGCATTTTGGGATTTGTTTCAAATTGAAGTATCCATGGGTAGTTTAGAGAATAAATGGACAAAACAAGCTATAACAGCTCATCAGGAGCAGGGACATCTGCTCAGAAACTCTGAAGAAAGTCAGGAGAGAAACAGGTGATTGTGGTGTACAGCTTCTCAGTCCAAATCATTTTGAGCCAGAGGGGAACTGAAATCTAACTGATGCAGCAACATATTTCAAAAAGGCACCCCCAGAAAACTGCAGTTAACTAAATCTGACATCTCTACTGTGAAAATTAGCAGAAGCTATAACAAATAATAAAATAATGTAATCTGAATAATTATGACATTTTGTGATGAGTCAATATAAGTTTTAAAAGAAAATTCCTGGCTTCAAGATATATTGAAATTCTTTGATGGAATCTGCAAGTAGGAGAACACAGGAGACCCAGTTGATGTCACCTGCTTGGGTGTTTCAAGAGGTGTTTAAAAAGGTCCATTCCAAAAAGCCTTTAAGGAAATAAAATGTGCTGGAACAAAAAGGAAGATTCTTACATCAATAAATAACTGGTTGACAGTAGAAAGCAGAGTACGGGTCAGTTTTCACAGCTGAGGTATGTAACCACTGAAAACCCCATGGAGATATGTGCTATTCAACTTATGAATAAGTGATCTGAAAAATAAAAAGCTGAATAGTGAGGGAACAAAATTTGCAATGGGAAACTGCTCAGGGAAGTTAAAAGAAAGACCAGCTATGGCTTATTCAAAAATATCTGGCAATAATGGGAGAAAAAATGACAGGAAATTCACTGCAGACAGATGTACATGGGAAACTATCTTTACCTATAAAGTGGTGGGCTGAGAATCAACCATCACTTCTCAGAAATGAGATCTTGGAGATAATTGGATAGTTCTGCAAAGCTGTCACATCAAGAACAGTTGAACCAAAATTTTAAAAATAGAGAACAAAATAAAAGCCATAATTACAACACTATGTAAGTGCATAGTACACCTGTATCTTGAATACTCTGTGTAGTACCAGCCTCCTCAACTCAGAAAGAACAGATAAAACCAGAAGAGGTTTAAAGACAGGTGACAAGGATGATTACCATGACAGAAGAGGTTCAAGGAATATGACAAAGACCCAGCAAGCTGGAAAGGATATGACCAATGCTGGGACAGGTTCTAGATCCTGACCAGTTCAAAAGCTTGCTTTACAGCTTCACAACAGAAACAGATACAAGTGAAGAGATGGTGGAGGAAAATGGGAATGAGAGTGAAGTCCTGAAATTAATGCCTTGCCGAGTTACATTGGAAAGTTAGAGGAACAGTGCTAATGCTTAAAAAACTGGGCACATAGAAGTATTCATGAACCAATTAATTTTTCTAGTTGAGTCTCATTAAATCCTTCAGGTTTTCTCTGCAAACAGTGGAGAAAGTCTCCCTATTTGGGCAATGAAAAGCGTCTAAATTGGGATCCTCTTTTGAGCTGGGCTCCAAATGACTGTCTCTATCTCCATTAATTAGAAAGGAGCCAAGGAGATGAAACTGGATACCTAACAAAGATACTGTAATAGATCTGAGTGGCTGTACTCTTCTAGAGGATGGGTATATAGAAAGTAGCTGGTATCCTGTTATGACTCCTTGTTGTGGTTTAAGGCCCTCAAACTCACGCAGTCGCTCTCTCACTCGCTCCCCCCTTCTTTCTTCCCTGGTCCCGGGGGAACGGGGAGGAGAATCGAAAGAATTCAACTCCCACAGGTTTAGATAGGAACAGTTTAGTAAGTAAGGTATAACATAAATCACTACTGCTACCACCAGTAATAATAATGACAAGACATATACAAAGAAAGAATAGAACAGCTCACTAACTAATTTCCACCCAGCCCAACCAAGCAGGGCCCCCCATCACCTAATACCAAGCCCCGAACATGCAGTGCCCCCCATCACACCCTTCTGAGTCTGCTCTCTGTTTCTACATTGTGGACATTACATGCTGTGGTATGGAATACCTCTTTGGTCAGTTTGGGTCAGGTGCCCTCTCTCTGCTTCCTCCTGGCTTCCTCCCTGCTTCCCCTCCTCCCTGGCAGAGCATGAAACTCAGAAAGCCCTTGGCCAACCTAAACATTCTAAGCCATAACTATAAACACTTATATAAGTGTTATCAGCACTGTTCCCAAGCCGAAAATCAAACACACAGTGCTGCACCAGCTACTACGAAAAAGAGAAAATGACTGCTGCTGTTGAACCCATGACACTCCTGTTAATGGATTGATGTGGAGGATAAAAAGCTGCAAATTCTGCTCTCCTCATGGCATATTTATATACCTGTGGCCAAGAGTTGAAGATCCGGTTCCAGGAAAATAACAGTAAAGCTGGGTAGAGGTGTTCAGAGTCAGTATTGTAATCAAACCACCAGTTACTTCTACCCTATGCTACTACACTGTAGGTAATTTTGTCCCTACTTTTAAAAGAATATTTCTGTGACTCAGCATATATTCTGTTCTTTAGGGATTGCTCTTACAAAAGCATTACAAAGTACTGACATACTCCAGATATGACAAGTTCAATTTTTTGTTGTGTCTGAGCACTGTGACAGAAAGCAACCCAATATGAGACCCATGGAGGCTACCTGGGGTTAAAAGTGTGGCAGCAATGTCTGAAACTGTGCTTCATTTTGAAGCATTCACAAAAACAGTGTGAGTTCACTCATTTCTTTTACCCCTAGTTTTAAGCTGTGTATTTTTCAAAGGAGTTTCTTTTTTTCTAAGTTTTTTTTTTTTTTTTAACTGGACCAGGAAGCCTCTAGTGCTTATTGAGGGAGCACTGTCTCCCTAAATCTCCAGATATACTGATGCAGGTAAATTGCATTTATTTTTGAGTAATGTTTGCCCATTTTCTTTTTTTGAGATTGTGTTCCTCCAGTTTTTCCATTCATTTCCTCTCACTATTTTGATTTTGATAGTTTTTCACTCCTTTTGCCTTTAGTCTTTTTACTATTCCACAAACCACAACCCAGGGCAGACTTTTGAACCATTAAATTTAAGTGTTTAATTTAGTGCACACAATTTTGTATATCTCTAGTTAGACATGCCTTTCTTATATATTGCTTTTAATTTTGACTTTTTTTTGAGTTGGAAACACGTATACTATTTAAAATTACACTAAAAAGACAAACATGTAAATCTTAAGGCTTTAAGGTATGCATAAGTTGCCAACAACATTCAGACCAATTGTTCCTTTCTGCAGACTCTAATAATCATTTGTCAGTATTAGCATAAAAATTTGTCATCAGTCTTTGTTTCTTGGTCATTATTTGGAGGGTTCTAGGGTTTGAGGTTTTTAATCCTCCAAAATGGTAGTGAAAAATGTTGAATTTGAAGATATTGATTGTATTTTTAAAATAGCTATACTGAAATTTTGCTACTGTAAAGCTTCTTCTATGGTTTGCTTTATTTCTCACACATAAGAATTTCACTTAAACTTGCTTTGCAATGTAGGTCCTTTTTTAGAAAAAGTTTTCACTATTTCCGACATATTTTTTCCATTGGTGCATATTTTATGTTAGCTTTTATAATGGTCTAGGAAGCAACTTTGAGACAGTAAATTAGCTGCTACCTGATTTATTGAAAGGAGAAATGACTTGAAGAAATTTTGGTAGCTGATTTTTAGAAACTACACAGATTGCTCTCTAGTGTTGCACACCTTTGCTGCAACTTGCTCATTTTTTGTATCTGAAGGAGAGAGACATGCTCTGACAAAGAAAAGTCTCTCATGGCCATGCATAAACATCTGTGATGGCTTATTTGAGTATCAAATAATTTTGTTTAGAATTCTCTGAATCATAATTAAAACAGTTACTGAAATAATTTAACGTAGATGAAAGTTATGTAAAATTCATGCATGGTGCCTTTTTAATAAACAACAACAGATATCATGGAGCAATCAGCTCTGGGTGCTTGAATTTTCTTTTAAAAAGTTGAGCTAGTCTTAACTTACTGATTTTGAAGACACTATAATAACGAATTACTGGAGGAAATATTGCTTTTACTGTTTTCAGATAATGCTTAATGTTGTTGCAAATTATAAAATTTAATTAGCTATATAAATGCCTGAGGAGCAAATAATGTGCTATTGTCTTGATATCTTTCCAGAAATTAGTCTTTTAAAACAAATTTGCCATATTAATCATCTAAAAATATTTTTGATCACTGAATTAATAGTTTGCAGCCTGTTTTCAGGTATTCATTGCCATAGGTGATTGCCTCTTAATTACTACACGGGCGCTTTCTATTCACTCTTATTAATTCATGTTTTCTGGCATAGTCCCAAAAGGCAGCCTTGCCCTATATCTTCTAATTACTTCTATAATTGAATTTGCCCACTTTTTCTAACCTATTTTTTAAACTGACTGTGTTTGTTCATGGTTTATTGTGTCTTTTTTGTGTCAGTTCTCTGCAAGCAGAATGTACATTGATTCTTTCCTCGTTTCTCATTAATTTTCAAGAGCTTTGCTGCATGTCTGTTTTTTCAGCCTGTCAGACCTATTGCTAGACCAAAAAAAGATTCTTATTATTAAAGGTTAGGTAAAATAGACTGAAGTTAATTAATTCATTAGTAACTCTGAGCCAATTACTGAAGCCTTCTCTTATTTATATACTTGTTAACAAGACAGAGATGAGAAAGGCCTATTATAGGCACATGTCCTTCAGAAGTTGGGCAAATCCTCTAGAGCATATGCATTTAGTTTCACCAAAGAAAAAGAATTGACTCCAAAATGAAGACCTGAAGATCTAGCTGGCAAATACTTCATAACCTGATGGACCTTCATGTGGCCATCAAAATGCTATTTTGGATTCTATCTTTTGATCACAAAGAATAGGTTTTAATGATCAGCCTTATGAAATGCACACATAATGTTTGAATATAAATATATTGACTTGCCAACTTCCCTAGAATTATTTCTTGGGACACATGGAAATAGCTCAACAAAGAATTACCTATGCATATCTATGCAATTAAGGTATGAGTTGCTGATTGTGACTTCAGACAATTTTCTTGCGTTGACAAATGCAAGGAGATATGTAGCTTAAAAAAAAGAAGAAAATAATTTGGTTTTTTTTTTTTTTAAATACGCTGTATGTTATGAACCTTACAAGAAAGCTGAAGTCATTCAGAAACTACAGTCTTATATTTAAATAGGGAAGCTATCTAGTGGGTCACTGGTCAAGGTCACTTCTTTATATTAATGGCATCAACACTTATTTTAAACATTGTATTCAATACTTGACCTTGTATTTCTTGAGGCTAAAGTATCACAAAACACCATTTTCTCTCCCTGAGTTCATAAGAATGCAACTCAGCTCTCGCCATCAGTACAATATTGTTGGTTTTAAACAGCTTACTGATAATTTATTGGAAAAAAATAATCAAGCAAATCTTTGGAGTTTTATTTTCCGAGAATTCAGCAGCCTGATCAGGGCTCATAAGAATTAGAAAGCACTATTTGCAATTCTTTCTCAAATGTCTTGCAAACCTGGGCTGATATCTAGATTTAGAGAGAAATTATGCTAAGACTGAGGAATATTATATGAGCATTTTAAGAAAAGAAACAAGGCACGGATTTAGAAACATCTTCTACTTAGTCCTTGTAGAATACGAATCCAAATAAATTTAAACAGGAACAAAAAAGTGTTTGAGGGCCAAACAGCTTGGCCAAACCTGGTCAATTACAATTGGAAGAAAAATTGGTCCGTAGATCTGAATTTCAAATTGTACAAAAAAGGGCAGTTACTAAATTATCTGGAGCTCCTACCCCTGTGCTAAAAGTAACTTTAGGTTATAATCTTCACATACCACTGTAGGAATTATTCTCTGATCCTCAGTTATTTCAAGCTTGAGAGACAATAAGAAGAAAAGGAATAAACTAATACAGCATCTGACATGTGCTCCTCACCTGCACCTGATTGCTAGTATAAGGTCTGGCTATAGTCGCCATGTTGTGCTGAACTGTCTATTTGCTTCTGCATACCTCCTGGAACACAGTTTTCTCACTCCACTCGCGTGCTGTATACCTCACTGCAGAACTGGGGTCTTTACTCTTCAGTCTTGCTCATTCATTCTCTTCCTGAAATTATTTAGAAAATAACTGGCTGATAGGAACTGATGATATCTTGATCAGATCATTTTTATTTCTGGTATGAAATAAGTAACTAATTATGGAAGTGCTCAGGCTTCTCTGTAGTTAAAATAGCTTTGAGATTTGCTCTTAAAACAGATATTCACGTCATCATGTGTGAATTATGTGATGTGTGCTTGCCAAATTTCTATTGTCTGTCTGTGGAATGGAAAGTTACTGGTTTTGAGAACTTTTCAAGTACATCCTTTGATTTATTTCAGTTATTGGCAGTTATCCTTAAGACTGTGCGCGACTGATCTGGATCCTTTAAGCAGAAACAGTGCAAACAGGTTTTCAAAATTTCATTAGAAGAAGGGTACATTTAGGCAGTTCAGAATTGTAATGAAATGAAATGAAAGAAATTCCATTAACACTTCATTTTTCTATTAATGCCATGTTATCAGAATGAGTCCTATTTTATGCAATAGTATTGAAATAATTTTTGCCACTATAAAATGTATGTTATGAGGAGTGGGTCACTTATCTGCTCCCCACCACTCTCCCGGTAGCATTTTTTGTAGTTTTGCAGGACTGAGAGCTTGCTCTAGCTCCATATTAGATAGACACTTTAGTAAAGTCAGTAAGGTTTTAAGAAAATGTGAGATGCATTTGTGTGTCATCAGCTGAGTTATCAGAACCAGGGTTGAAATTCAAGCTGTTCATCTGAGCATGTTATGGGCTTTTTGACAGCATGCATTGACAGACAATATTATCAAAGCAAAACAACAGTTTGTGGTGGTTACTTTATAGAGAAGAGCAGCAGACAAGACAGTAACACCTTTTTCATTTTATAACTCTGTAAGAGCATCAGTAAAGCAATGAGAATTTGCTGTCTAAAAAGTTCCTCATTTATCATGATTTTTGTAATTCTTGCATATAAATTTATTTCTGTCCTTATGTACATTATGTTGCATTTGACCCTACTTCTGTCATGTATACTTTCTTAGTTATTCTTACTCTTCTTTACTCAGAGTACCCTCTAGCATGTCTTGAAAACATTCCTCTGTCTGCCATTCTTGTCTCACTTCATGTGAATTCATTTCAGCTTCTGCATGAGCCACAGTAGTGCTTTTTACTTAATTCCATATCCTTTCAGTAACTTCATGTAGTCATCAAGGAAGTTGTAAAGAGTGTATTGACTTCTTGGAACATGCTTGCTTCTTGTGGCATTTCCTTTAATTCATTATTGGTTCTACTTTGTAGAACACCCTGTGATCACAGCAAGTGAATACACTGAGTTGAAGTTGTAAAATCATAGTCATCATTTGCATACAAGGAAGCAGGGATGCTAAGATTTCACGAATTTCCATATGTGGCAAATGAGGAGTGTGGCAGAGCCAGCAGCATAACACCTATTTCCTAGTTTGTGTGCTGGGCTTTTACTGTTGGACTGTCTTTCTACTCCTTTTTGGTACATTCTGTGATGATTAGATGACTAATGTGGAGATGCTAAAACATATCTGTGTTATTATAGTGAATAGAATCCTTATAATTGTCAGTAGATTTGAAAAACATTTTATAAAGGAAACCCAATTAATATTTTCTGTTACTTTTTATTAAATTAGAGCTTACCATTTTTTAGTATCTTGGATACTGGAACTTTTTCCTGTGTTTTAGACACCTGAAAACAAAACATCTGATTGGGTAAAACAGTGAATGTGAGCAATGTTGATCAGTAACATTCCTGCTTAGCTTACTGTGTGATCTTTATTGACTTTTAGTCTCATATTATTTAATCAGAATAAATATTCAGCATAAAAATGAAACTATGACAGAGGGGGAAAAAAACAAAACTGTGTCCAAAGATTTTCTTGACAAACACAGGCACTTTGCACAAGGCTCAGATATAAGGTAGGGAATTCAGCATCCCGTGGTGATTGAACACTTGGGGTTGTATGCTGAAGTTGAACTTTCTTTCTGGATCTTGAAGGAAGAAAATCATTAGATCTCCCCTCATTCCAAGCCAGAAGCACAGCATTAGTGAAACTTATAATCTAGTTTTGCTCAACGCAGCAGGATTTATTCTTCTGTTTCTAGCATCTTTTTCAGGACACCTAGGAAATTAATGTGTTCCTTATGGGTATCCAAACTGCTAATACAAACCAAATATGAATAGTTATTATCTGTATTTTGGTGTTGTGTATTTTACATCTACAGCAAGTGCCACCACTGAAATGCCAAACCTGTGCTTAACATTGTGCCAATAGGCCTCCTCACTGATAAACCTTGACAGTACATTGTTCTCTTGTCAAGTGGCATTATCCTAGCAATTCAGCAAAAATTTTTCTTCATTTGGACAGTACATCTTTCAGACATTCCCTTCTGCTATTGATTTGTTTTCTCCCGTCCCTTTCTCCTTCTTTTGTTTTCTTATCATAGCTTCAGGTTATTAAGTGCAAAGTATTGATGGGAATGGGTGGTTTTGGTCGATGGAGAGCTAATGCATCCCTAATCCCACCATTGTTATAGAGTTATGCTTTACTCTGGTTCCTGATGGGGGAAAAGGTGCAAAGCTCTTGATCCTAGTTTTATTTGTCAGAAACCCATCCATCAATCAAGCACAAGCATGTCTGAATGCTGAATGACATGTGGGTCTCAGCTGAAAAAATTCGATAACACTGTATTGTCAGGTTGCTCACTCTTTTTTTTTTTTATTTATTTTGATAAGAAATACATTTGACTGAAATAGATAAGCATGCAGCTACTAAAGACTTGAAGAGAGAGAGTGACATACATGGCACCAAAGGTTGTTGATCTTTGGTATTAATGATATTTCTGACTAAATAAAATAGGGGAAAAAAAAAAAATCTCTAGACATGCAACATGCTTAAATCCTGCAGGGTTTTTTTTATTGAGTTGGGGTTTCAAGTTTTTAATTGGAACATGTCTTATAGCAAACCACCTAGGTCCAAATACAGATTAAATCTGTGACTAATTTTTTTTTTTTTAATTATATTGGTTATTATATCACATATTGATGAATGGAATTTTGTTTTAATGCACATTGAGAAATCTGCCCATTTATTATTTCTGAATAAGAATAAAGATATATTGATTAACATATATGTATTACCCTTTTAATATTTGGAAACATTTTAAATATGTCATTAAAGTTCTTGTACGTAGATATTTTATGCTACACAAATGCATACGCATGTAATTTCAAAAATGTCTTTTAAACTGTAATGGTATGTTCAAATATGGTTTTGGTATCCCTTTATACCGGTTGTTGTGTGATGTACATTAATACATTGTTGAAATCTTATCCCCTTGCTTATATACAATTTTCTATTCAGAATTAAGATAATTGTATTTAGGAACTGTTAAAATGGTGCAGTATTCCATTTGTATGCCATAAGTTTGGGAAAAGTAATCAAGAGATCAGAACAATTTAGAATATCCTTTTTCTTTTCTTGCCATTAGAAGTAGACATTTTAGAATAGAGAGACACACTAAGTGGCCTAAAAATTCCATCAACAGAAGTAACAAAAAAGACAACCCAAATCAGAGGCTCTAAGATAAATATGATGTAGCCCCAAGTACTAGCACATTCTATGAGTAAGCCATTTTTCTTCTCTCTGTGACTAGGGGCTACAAAACTGCAAAAATCAATGTGGGAGTGCTTTAGATTTGTTGGGTAAATTACATGTGCTTGGCTGCTCTATTGTATCTGGCTATATTCCATAGCAGATACTTTGAGATGGAACCATCACGTAATACATATAGTCAATATTGATTTTTATAGATTTAACAGAGCTTGAACTGAACTCCATGGTAAGCAAAGAAAAACTTAGGAAATGCATCTTATCAAAACTGGGATGAACATGTAAACATAGAAATATTATTGAATGTTTGTATCTGGGAATCTCCTGGCCAAGTTTTAATTTGGTATGGGCAAAATCAGCACTATGTAACTAAAAACTACTGGTGTTAAATATTTGTTGGTTTATCTTCAAATTATTATTTAATAGTAATTTGATTATATTTATTTTGTGTCATTTTTGTTTCGATTTGTACCCAGTGGGAGTGAACATGAAGAGTTATAAAAATATTTAAGACATTCTGGGTATTGTCTGAATACCAGATGATGACAGTTGAAATCCAAAACAGCTCTGCGAGCACCAAAAACCACCTTAGGGCCTCAATATGTCTCATGAACACATTATTTTAGATCAATTTCAGTGTATGAAATAAAGACCATGACTCTCAGATGCAGAACACCTAAGTCTACATTAAGACATGACATTTCAAGTTGCATATAACTGCCTGTTAAAAAAAGAAATTAAGAACATGATAAATACAAATGCCTAAATATGAAACATGGAAAATTTGTCTGCCTTTGAAAATCTCCATGTTAATTATCAAATAAGAGGTAATCAAGTGTAAACAGTTTGCTAGATTTTAGGTCATAAGCTAGTGTGACAGGACTGATAACACTTCTTAATAAACCCAAGAATAATAATATTTTCTCAGGGAAAAGTGAATATATTTGTAACTTTAAACAACAAAGTAAAACTGAAAATGTTAGTTTGCCTTCATCATTATTTGTGTACAGCATATTGCTAACCACATGTGTTAAAAGTAATCACATTTTTAAATACCAGTCTCAAGAGTCATTCCTGATCAGGCAATAGTTGGAGCCCATAAAGATACACAGTTACAATTACTTTCAAAATGGATTCTTCTGTTTTCACATCCAGACAGCCATTGGAGCCCCTAAAACTCTGCCAGCGCTTCTAAAGTCATGACCCAGCCTGCACTTAACCAGTATTGCTTGTAACATAATTACAGCGACTACCTAAGTAGGGTGTGGGTCCTGTAGTGAACAACTTTGGAACACTTCTCCACCAAGGAATACTAAAAATGTGTTTATAGGAAGAGAACAGGTTTTAAATTCCAGGGGAATGATTTCACTTAATCAGCATTGGTCCTTGTTCCTTACCTCTACCCTAACCTACTGGCTCATGATCTGCATGGGGCTAAAACTGCAAGGTGGCTGAGACACTTCAGCTAGTCTGCCTACTTATGGCTCTGTATGCATGGAGGATAGACAGCATGTGGTCCTTGGGCTATAGGCATCCTTACAAATATCCAGTTTGAGCCATTTGCAATTCAGAATCTTACTTTTAAACTTCATTAATCTCTTTACAGTTTTGCTGTATTTAAAAATTGCAGGACATGTCCTCAGCTGGTGTTAATTGACGTAATTCCAATAATGTTCTTGTTAGGACAGCAGGTTCCACTAATGAATATCCAGCATTGTATCTCCATTAGCATTTAGATGTGGTAATCAGACCAGCTAGCCACTAAGAGTAAAGCAAAGCCTTGTCAGGGGGCCTCCACTTTAAAACTTTGCCTCTTGGTCAGTGCTTGATTTTATTATTCTCAGGGCATTTTGATAACCCCTCTGTGTTTGGTTCTTCATCATGAGAAGGTCTGACTAAGTAATGAGAGTACTTTCTCTTTTATCTTTAGAGAGAAGACTTACTGATTACTGCTGATAATATGGGTCATATTTTCAAAGCTATTTTAACTTTACCTCTGTGTTTGTACTGCATGAAAACTTGCAATTGCTTTTGTATCCAGTCACTTCTACAGATGAGTGTTTGCCATTATTTTGCTATGTAAGTGATGCTTGTGAGTTTATTCTTCTTTCTGGTGTCTATAGATAAATATACACTGGCTCAAGTGGGTGTCACACTTCTATATAGCATTTTGCAATGCTTAGTGTTAAGTGGACAGGACACTAACACCATTTTCATTCTCAAAATATATGATGGGCTTGTTTTGTACATTTGGGGTGGAGGGATACCTGTGAATTCAACCTTTTCCCTTTTCCTTTAATTTTGCACTCTGTCTTATGTGACAAGAGGACATGAAGAATCTACGATCGTATGTGAAACCCCCAATAAATTAAATGCTTCTCTATATCCTAACATTATCTGCTATACTACCTTGTAGTACTAATCGCTCATTTTTATAAAACATGAATCAGTCCTTTGGAAAGGAACATTAACTTTTCTAAAAGTGTAGCTCTGGTCCTTAGACAATAGACAAAGCCTTACAGAAATGGCAGTTACTTACCTCCTTTTGAAATAAAAATACATGCGAATAGGGTGTCATCAATAAATAGTGTACTTTATATTCCAGACTTTAATTCCACTGATATAGTTTTAGCCATTTAACACAATGACTTCTGACCGCTGTCTGAGAACTGGATGCCAGTGAAGGAAATGTTCTTTTGTACGTTGGTAGCAGCTGTGCTATATTTTCCATTTACTCTTAGGTGCTACAATAGAGTATGATAGTATGCTTAGATGCAAATCAACTGCTGAAGTGAATGACAGTAACGTTGTTGACACCCAGTATATATTAGAAGTCAGCACAAGTGTCACATTGGTCTGTGTCTAGTGGGCATCCAGGACCACTCAAGAGGTTAAGGACGTTGTTCATCAACTGGGAATGCAACTTGAGAAATGTAAAGCCAATGGAATTAGAAAGAAAGGGCATAACACCATATCATTTGTCTGCTTAAGTGCCATATGGCATCTTTTTAAAATGTATAGTACTAGGAAAAAAAGAGATTAGTGCAAAATGTAAGAGCTGCTTCACAGGGCCCTAAGGACCAGCAGTTCAAAATGCTAGAATATCCAAACAGCCTCTCCTGCATCTTAAGGAATAAATTATGCCAAGCTACAGAAAATGATGCATGCAGTATTTCTTGTTAGCTTGACACATGTCCCAGAGTGCAATGATCAGCACAGCGCTGTTGCATGATTACTACATGTGTGTGTTATACTGTACAGCTATAGCTGTTGTACAACTGTACAATTCTGCTGAGTTAGCAAGAGTGTTAATCCTTCACTGAAGCCTACAGCTAAGGTGACAAGCAGCAGGATCTCTGTAGTGGCTTGCAACAAAGAGAGGTTACCAAGATCAATTACTGTTTTCATAAAGTGCGTCAAACTAAATTTTAGCTATTATAGGTAGGTGCTATCACTTTACATCTTCATGCTAGTTTGGTGTGATTTTGTTTACAATGAGAGTAATTGCTGGTCTATACACTTGCAGCTCCGTCACATCTTGTGCCATTGCTGCTCTCCAGGCAAATACTAGTCACCTGCAATTGGATTCTGCTCACTGGATCTCACACATTGCAGGGGCACCGGGACAGGGTCCTTGCTCTGGATCTCTCAAGATTAGCAGGATTTCTACTGATTAATCCTATCTCTGGCAACTTTCTTTAGGGATGAGGTAGTATGGATAAAACAGTATTTGATTCTCACTTTCTGAGAAAAGTTCTTCAATTTTTGTTTCCACTTTACATTCTGAGAATATGTCAGTAGAGCAAAAAGGTAGAGGTTTGATATTTTGCAAATTTATACACATTTGTCTTGCTCTTGTTACATAGCACAAGCCCCTGACAGCCTATTTCAGCACCTTAGGAGTCCCAGATGTGGTTTAAACAAAATAAGTATGCATATATTTATATATATAGATGACATAGATATAGACAGGTTATAGATATAGATAGGATACAGATAGAGATATAGATATGGATAGATACACACTCAAATATACATTTTATATATTGGCTTTCATTTGAAACAGCTGAACTTGCAGACATGAATGTAAAACATCAAAAAGCAGGTTCTGATATCGAAGTGCATTTGAAATCAATAATTTTGAGACTAGTAGTCTAGGAGAAGACCCTTGCTTAATTTCCACACATCAATTTAATTACTTTTTAAGAACAAGAGGGAAATCATTGGCTGGTCTGGATTTTTGTACTATCTTCAAAGTATTACATTATGAATTTCCTCACAGTACTAGAAGAGTTATTTCTTCATTTAGTACGTGCAAAATTTTAAAGTTCCATTTATTGAATATGGAAAAAATCATATTTGAGAAAGCTACAAATTATTAAAAAAATATTTAAATAGTTGTTCTTAGCTGTTTGTGGACCTGATGTTCTGTGTCCTTTACGTTTGCTAATTTGCCAGTGATTCCTGCAAGGGAAAAGGTCTCAAAAGAGGATCTTCAAATTGGTCCCTACAGCTGTAAGACTTCAGATATGAGATAAAAACTCATGGAGTGCTGTACAGCATTAACTAAGAAGAGATGAAATTGTTCCATCAACCTGAAGCCCCTGCAAGCCATTCTTTTTCCACTCTTTATTCTCATGTAAGTCCCAGTAATGACAGTGAGAGCAACTTTCACTCTCAGAGCAAAAATCCACCCACAGGCAACAACTCAGAATGAAAAGGAGAAAAAAAAAAAAAAAACCAGTAGAAAGAAAGCATAAAAGCCCAGGAACAAAAAAAAAATCCATCTTGAATTAAAAAAAAAAAAAAAAATCTTCACCACATATGTTTGATTCAAACAATATTTTGTTGCCTGTAAATTGTTTGCAAATTGAATGTTTTATTTTTGGAGGAAATAATCCAGAAAAGCATTCCACCAATCTCGTGATAATTTGACTCCACACTCTACATTTGGAGCATATTAGCATATTCACTTGTGTGTACAAATATATAAACTGTCATCTCCCAAGCAGTGAGAAGAAAATTGACAGAGGAGGTTCAGATGGGGAAGAAAAGAGAGTTGCCAATAAGGCCGAAGGCTTGCCAAAATCCTGTAAGTGAAGGAAATGAAACAGAACAGAGAATAGACAAGGAGAATGAGTGGCTAATTACTGTACATCCCACTCAGCTGAAAATGAAACATACAGGCACGAGACATCAGAGAGGCACATATTGCATAGGCACATCCTGACAGCAATGACAAAACAGTGTAATCACAAACAGAAAACTAAGAACCTTTTCCTCTTTGTTGCCAGTGTTGGTTGAATGTATTCGAGCAGAGAGGCTGTTATTCCCCTGTCACTACTGGTCCCTTTTCTTTCCTGTGCAGAAAAAATGGCTCATGGAAAAGCAAGACTCTGGATCTGGCAGGTTTCTTGTGCCTGCAGCCTGTAGCATACAGTTTATTTTCCATAAGGCCAGTGCTTTTCCTCACTCTTTCTCTACTTGGGCAGCAAGTATGTTTTATGCTTACACTGGGACGTGTGTAGGCCAAGTCTGGATACAAATTACGCGTTAGAAATTTGAGACAGCTGAGTGACCCCAACTTTCAGCATGATTGCCTGTGTCAGTGTGAGCAGGTGGCACCTCTTACTACTGAAGTTTGTTATGATTTTAAGATGTAGCCACTGGGTATTTTTTTTAAATCATTTGTGAGCCCTGTATAAAAGACACAATGCATGGTGAAAGGCTTATGATTTTTCCAACATTTAGCTGATAATCACCATACATTTCTGTAATTCACCAGACTCATTTGTTTCTTCAGGTTGCAGTGAGTATGAAGTGGTTTACTAACTGGCCACTTTATTATTTTAATCTAATCAAACCAAATACAAAAGTATTCTGAAAGATATGACTGTAACTCAAAATTGAGGAATGTGAACACTGCAGGAAATTATCAAAACACTTTAGTATGTACTCTTCTCCCTCCACTGGGAGCCTGCCTCTTACTGATAGATGTGGACAAACTGGAGTAGTCTCTATGTATGAGACTTTATTCTTACACTTGGCTGTACAGTGCTTATGGTCATAAGAATTGTCCATATGGACAAAACAATTCATTGATGTGCTCAAGCAAGTGTAGATTTGATGAAGAAAGGAAAGGAATTGCATTGCGTTTTCCAACAAACTCAAAAGGAATACATGTTCCAAACTGAAACAGAAAGGAGTTACAGCTGGAAGCAATTAACTAGATAGTTGCATGTGTACAGGCTGATGAGATTTGTGAAACTCATTGCAAATTGCTCCAGTCCCTCTCTGCTGGAAGAGGGTCAGCTCCTTGGGTTGCAGTAGATGCAGAAAGGTACAAGAGTTCTAGGAGAGCAGAGATACAGTCTTACATAAGTTGATCCTGGCAGCAGTTAACTTGCATTAGCAAAGCGACTGCACCAAGCTGTATGAAGATGCTTCACAGAGACCTCTGTGTTCTGTTTAAACACCTTGAGGTTGATGTCAGACTGATGCAAGAAACAGTGTCTTAGCAAAGAAATGTTTTAGTGTCCTTTTTACTGCAGACTAGCTAGAAATTGAATAAGGACAGACCTCTCCTTACATGACCTCTTTCCTTGGGTGAATCCCATGCTTTCCCAGTTCTATTTACATGGATGAAAACCAGTCCTCCTCTCCTGAAGCTCCTTCACTCCCAAGGATAACCCTGTGGTGTGCTCACAGAGCAGCCGTCTCCCACATCCGTTAGGGCTTAATGCAGAAGGCTTACTGCATTGCAGTGTGGTTTTCAGGAAGAAATGCAGTGATGGCCCTCTGCACTTGGACAGCTTCCCCAAGTGTTTCATTCAGATGACAGGTACCTATCTGGGGCAAAGTAACTTTTTTGTACAGTAATGAAAAGTGGCAATTCTAATGGATTGAGAAGTTCCATAATGTGGACAGATGTCACTAGTAAACTGTGCATGGGTCTACATGAGATGAGATGTTCTTGAGAATCTTTTGTGGTATTACGTTCAAAATCAAAACCGCATTTATTTCTGCTTAAGGACACTGTGACTTACAGTTTTTAAGGGAGCTATACTCTGCAGCTATGGAGTGACTGTAAAATGTTCTCAATACAGGTCATTTTTCAACACTGGTTTGAAATCTGCATTTTGTAGCACTTCTAGGTTGAGAAACATATTATGATGCTGAATTATGTCTGGAGTTATGACAGAGGTACCATCTCCCTGGTGGAGAAGGGTATGTGACTGAACTGAGCAGCGTTGCTGTTCAATTGCATTGGGTGTATAATCTGCAATTCAAGATTATTAAGTGAAAATCTGTTTCTGCATAATCATAGAATCATAGAATAGTTAGGGTTGGAAAGGACCTTAAGATCTTCTAGTTCCAACCCCCCTGCCATGGGCAGGGACACCTCCCACTAAACCATGCCACCCAAGGCTATGTCCAACCTGGCCTTGAACACCGCCAGTGATGGAGCATTCACAACTTCCCTGGGCCTCATCGCCCTTACAGTAAAGAATTTCATGCTTTCTACCATATTCACTTGGGTACAGAAATGGCCTGTTGTTACTTAAGTATGCCTTAATTGCCCCACAGTTGTTCTGCAATGCAGCATATTCAAACATGAGTGTGGAGAAAACTAGTGTAAAGGTTTCCTCCACAGTATCAGTTACTGACAACCTTAGATCTGTCCTCTGAAAGCTACACTGAATACAGGCTATCCAAAAAATCAGATGAAAATTCTTAGTCTTCATGCCCGTGGTTTCTCAGTTATCTTGACACAGGATAATTTCAAAGGAAATACCTCAAAGTTCTTGGAAAACATTGGGAATTAATAATCTCAGACCTCATGGAAAGTACCATGAGAAGAAAAATCTAGACCATAGAGAGGGCAATCTTCCCAAGGATTAGTTGGTCATTATGTGTAAATTTCTAAAGGTATGAGTCAATAGCACTCTCCATTTCAAAAGAAAGGATAATTTAATAACAAAGATAGTATAAATAAATAGAAGTGGCAGAAATTTGGAATATGCTGTATGCAGTAAATCTTCTTTAAAATTATTGGAAGGCCACACTGCAAAGAAATATTGTATCTGATTATGCTCAAACATACATTGTGTTTGCATCAAAATCAAAAATAAATGTGGAACATAAAATTTACAGCTGTATTCTGTTCTCATTAAATTGCTGGTTGTGTTTCTAAACTAAGTAAAGTAAATCTTTTTAATGAAATAACATTTTAACCTGGGATCTCTAAGACAAAGATAGAAGTCTTTCAAATATCACATATCAGGTATGAATTATTTTTCATTTTTTATTTGAGAGGCTTAAAACCAACAGAGTTGATCATAAAAATGAGACCTTAGCAACATCTGAATCTCAAAAGAAAAAGATCAGTGGCATTAACAGTGTCAGCTTCACTGCTTTCAAAGTAGAATTCTGGGAAAAGGTGGCCTAGGAAAAATAATCCGACACCAAACTTGATCCGTTGGCTGGAGGGAGCATTGTTGGCTTCTTTCTTGAACTGGGATTGAGAAAACAGGACAGAGAGATTGAGTAAAGCTGCCCCTCAGTTCTGTAAGGCTGTAGGACTCCAAACTTCTTCCTTGGCAAGCAGCTATCACTGGAGTACAGTGACTTACTGTGGAGGAGGGATAAATGAAGTTTCAGTCTGCTGCCTTCACTGCCTCACAATCCTTGTGCAGAAAGGGAATGTTCACAATGCAAACTCCTCTAGATTTCTGCAGTTTATACCAGTAGAGTGTCTACTAAATCACCATTGTACATGCACAATTTTCCTTAAATGAGCAATAACAGTTAGTGAAAGCAATCAGATTAATTGGTGAACAGCATATAGCAAGAAAGCACCCTTATAATTTCATTCCTCTCTATTACAGGTTCCTTGTATTTTTCAAGTAAAAAAAAATCAAAGCATTGCCTCATGCACAGGGTAGCTCTGAGGCACAGAATGTGTTACTGCAGTGCTGTCTGCAGATGATACACCCTAGTGCTCTGTAAATTTAACAGCTTAATGGTCAATGCCATGTAAGCATGTATTCTGGATGAGAAATGTTTTAATCTGACTGGTTCAGCGCAAGACCGAAGTAGACACACAGTTGTCCGTACCAGTCAGTACAAACATGACCAGCAAGGGGAGGGTATGCTCCACCCACCTAGGATGTCTTCTTAGGGTGAGGAAAATTTTCCTTTGTGGGAGAATATTTGCATTACATGATTTCCATAGCAATGATCTTAACAAAAGCAAGATTTATTAGAAAAAGTAACTAACTCAATGGGGCAGAGATACAAAGTAAAGCCAGTTTATTCTGAATAAAATTAATCTCACAGGAATTTATTTTACTTTAACTAATGCTCTAAATTTGAGCTCGTCCTTTTTCTTAATTGGACTTATATTGTTCAAATGTTTCAAGGTAGACACGGCTAACTTTCTATCAGAAAAATGCAAAAAAATGTGTACTACTATTGCTTTCAACTGACAGTTCGTCTTGTTTCAGAATCCTTTATGTTCTAGCAGGTGTTGGCAGGAGGAAGACCATCTCACAGGCTGGAACATAGTAGTAAGAGGAAAAAGACAAAGTGCTTTCTGAAGAGAGACTTGAGAAAATGTTACTGCATCACTAAGTGGTTTACCATTCCAACCCCATACAAGTTTTTGGGGATTTAGGTTATTTGTGTGGGGTTTTGGGTTGTTTTTATTTTTCTAATGTCAAATATCTATCCCAAGCTTTACAGAATACTTATTTACTGACAAAGTATAAATCCTACAACATCTTCTCATCTCAAAACCCAAATGAAGAAATGAATGACCAAATGCAAATAAAAGTTAAATCCAAGCCAGACACTCCGTTATCCAGAAATGAAAGCCATTCTCCTCCTCTGTTCCAAAGGCTTGAACAGGTGATGAACCAATGATGGATAATTTGGTATACCCAAAGGCTCAGCAAGCTTTGAGTAGTTTGGAGCAAGGATCTGAGAATGTGCACAGTGGCTTCTGCAATACCCTGTGCCCTAGGCAAAGAGCTTTCAGTGGCTTTCTCAAAGTTAAGGCTATTAAATCCACTGATGGAAACATTAGATTCTCTGTCAAGTCCAGTGGAAAATGTTCTATCTAACAGTTAAATAAATTTTGCAGTTCCTCTGTTTAAACATTTGATAGTATAAACAGTAAGGAAGAGGTAGCTGGATGCTAATGCTGTGTCTACCAGCAACTTAATTGCAAACAGACATTGATGTAGTGCATATTTCCACATTTATTTATATATTGCATATTTCTATTTCCCTCTTTATTACAGGCAGACAAGTCATTTCTTTCCAATGGCAAGTAAACTAACTTTTTTTACTCTTTTTGGCTAGCCTTTTTTTGTACAGTTTTGGTACGTAACAGTACTCTATGAAGCTAATCCTGCAGATAAAACCTTCCTATTGAAAAGAAAAAAAAAAGTCAGAACCCTGTCTTTCAGAGCTGAAGCAGAGGCCAGGACAGTTGAGCCATTTCCATTTGCTTGGAAGGAAGAACTGAAGACCATCTTTAGTGGGGGAGCAGACACATCATACTCTTCCTGCCAGGCTGTGGTCAGGATTTTTATGCTTTTTCTGGCCAGCAAGCTTCAGATCACTTGTAGACTACTTTTTTTATCCCAGCACATTTGCATGCAAATTTTCACTTGAGGGCAGGCAGACTTACAGATACAATGATATAGTGATTACTCTGTGATTCCTACAGTCATGAAAACATGCATGCGTATATGCACCTCCTCACGCTAGGAGTATGATGCTGAAATGGGTGAAAAGTTGCTGTCCACTTCTTGTACCTTCTTTTTCTTCACCATCTAACTTTATAGCAGCTTCATATTTGCTAGCATAACTGTATGTGTTCTATGTGATTCAGTTAAAAAACAAGCAAAAGAAAAAAGAACTAGTAAATCAGATATTTTTAACAGAACCTGTTCACAGACTGAGTATATGTGTGGTTGTTTTGAACTGGGAACTTCTTTTGAGAAGCAGCTAAGAAAAAGTGGTGGCAGTATCCTCCTAAATTGAATGAGCAACAGCCAGAGCAAGGAATGAGGGCAGCAAAGAAAATTATTAATCGGGAGAGTAACAAGAAAAAACAAACAAACAAAAAATGAAACAAAAACACAGCAAACACATTAAAGAGGTATTTCACGCTGCCCATAATTCACCTGTGAAATTCTGCCACAGAATTTTTATAGCACATGATTAGGAAAAAAAATAAGGATCAAATAAAAGGCAGAAAAATATGTCAGAATCCTTTTAAAAACTATCTTAGACTCAGAAAGTTCCTGAACTTCAAGTTGCTAGACATCGGGTGAATATGGCAAGGAAATAAGTAACACTTTAGGCTCACTCTGTCCTGACACTCTTCTCTATACTTCCACTGACCTTTGCTGTTGGAAGACGCAGGGCCAGATGCAGCTGTAGTGCAACCATTTCAAATTTCATGTAATCAGGTGTTGCAAACATGCTATGTGAATCACATATACTAAAACCTGTGAAGTTCTTAACTTTTTCGGAAGCCTGTGAAAAGTACTTGAAAAACCTGGTTATAGTCCTGAAACTTCTAATCTGGTTTATATATACTAGAAATAAATTGTTACCCCCTTCCCCCAGTAGAACTCTCCCATTTCCTTTTATAGTGGCACACTAATTTAGCTTAAATGAGGGCTTGTGTGATTTGACCATTTAAGTGGCTGACTTTTCCAGTTTGGTGTGTGAGTGCATGTATCATTGTGTTTATAATCTGGCTTTTCAACAACATGGAATGTTTAGAATCAAATGTTTATTTTTTTCTTTCTTTTGAGAAAAGTAGTGAGTTAAGTAGTCTGCAACAAGTGTCCTGATTAAGAAAGAAATGTAAAACTCTTACTTTCTTAGTAGGGCTTGATTTAATCATTCTGAAGTGCATACTAGCTAGTTCATCTGTTATACACTATAGTTTCAGTTATAATCCACTGAAATATAACCTTTTCCAGAGTTGTAATGGAAAAAAAAAATCAGTGTAAGGAAAATGAAATTTTGCTGAAATAGAACATTTTAATGGCAACAGGATGAGGAGGAGGTGTATGTTGCAAAGGATTTTTCACTTAGATTATAATTTTTTTCCAAAACTGGAGCATCCTTAATAACGTGGTATTTAGAATGTGTGAGATTAGATTATTAACATGAGTACGTGTAGAAAAAGGACGCTGACAAATTTTAAACATTTGGCACTGGAGGAGCAGTACGAACAATACAGATTGACTCACCAAGGCTCCAGTCCAACAGTTACCAATGTGCTTAAGTTCAAGTAAGTGATTTTTTTGCTGTGTAGCTATTTATAAACATCAGGCTGGACAGGATCCTGGCATTTTATAATACTGGAGCTAAATTGGTCTTCTACCTCCTGTAGCTGAATTCACTACCTGAGTATTGTTACAACTGGTTTATAAGGGAATCTCAATTTCCTTAAAAATTATATAGAATTAACAGCACAGTTCCCTTTTTCTTCTCTGGATGGTAAAACATGTTCTGGACACTGTCATATGCACCCAACAGCAGTGAGGGCCAACAACAGCCCCACATTGTGCATGCGTGTTACAAATGATAGATAAAAATCAAAGATAGAGAAATCATATTGCTGTCATTTGATGATCATCCAGCATTTCAGTCTTACCTAGAGACCTTTGGTAATTTAACTCTGTTATGTGTCTCTGTTCCACAAGGCGTGACATTTAAAAGAATAAATCGGATACTCGAGATGTGGGTTTATATGGACAAATGTATTGAGGAGCCTAGGGCTCTTTGATTTCCCAGTGCCTTTGTGGGTCTGGACTGTGATGTTGACTATCATCAGTTTATTGAAAATAGCATAGAATATATCTCTTCGCTAGCAATTTTATTATCCCTAAATGCCTACTGCGGAGAAGAAAAGACAAGATAGATCCCCACAGAACTCGCCATGGAAACACTGAATCTGGGGGGGGGCAAAGCCACTCAAGATCAGTGCTGTCCACTCTACACAAGCACAGATACGTTCTGGTGTATTGTATGAAAAAGAGGTTATAGGTTTAAGCTTACAAGCACAAGTATCTCTCTGATCATGAGCCACTGACAGGGTGAATGTAGCCATTAACTAATTAGCAACAGAATTTGCATAGCCTGCAACTTTCAAACATTAGTAAATTGATGGTCATTCAAATACTTGTAAATTAATTAATTAAAAGAGATATAGGATTTTATTTTTTATCCTTTTTATTTTCTCTTATCTCTTGATTGTGCTGGTCTATCCAGTGTGCAGAAAAAATTAATCATTAGCTTATTAGTGATTAGCTTCTTAGACAGGACTTGTGAAAATTTAGAGCATTTAAAATTCTGCAGCTGGATGCTACTGTCTATTTTGAGTGCTACAAAATTCATTCATAGCCCCAACATATTTCTCCTGTCCTTCAAAAATTAATGCACTAAAACTGTCAAAGGGAGAAAAAGGAAAAAAAAAAAAAAAGGAAAAGAAAACAGAAAAGAAAAGAAAGAAAAAATCCCTGTTGCCCTGGCCCTATTAGAACAGGAACTATGGGCCTCTAAAAAGTATGAAATACCTTATTCCGTGTTTAGAGTTTAGAGCTGATTGTATTATTTGGTGGTTGTGGCCTTGAAGTATTTTGATTTCATCTTAGAAAACAGGGCTGATCTGGATGAATTTCAGCTGAGGTACAGGATTTGAAGAATTAAGCTACACAACATAATGAAATGATTCAGTCTTGTGCAATCTGATGAACATCACTGTGTGTAATGAGGGTGTGTGTGGTTGTATCTGAAGCTGGTTGTATACCATTGATTACAAAAGTACCTTTTACACATAGTGTAAGATAATTACTTTGTGTGAAAAGCAGACTATTTTAAAGCATTTATTTTAATAAATACATTTAGCACTAGTTTTCTGTATGTGGGTATATTGTTAGTGAGTAGTATTCAAGGCTAAAGCCCTTACCTTTGTGCTGATGTTGAAAACTATCAATTATAAAACACCTAACAATGTTCTACCAATGAGCGCTCTCTGTTAGCGTCACGTTCCTATTCCTCTCTTTAAAAGACGGATATTGCTGCATGCAGGAGCACCGAGACTAGGGTACCATTGTTAGGGCTGATTAAAGGGAGGAGGAACTGTTCAAATTTTAGGGTTCTTTTCTTATCAGACTTCTATTGAACTGAATAGCATTTTGTTTTATACCACACTTTTTATGGCCTAGATATATCAGAGCTCTTTACAAAACAGTCTGTTTCAATAATAAATATTAGTAGTTCAGTGAATGTGTAGGCATCTATTATGTGATCTGCAATAGCTCACATACTCCTTGGCATTTGAACAATGCATTTAGGTAGTAGGGTGATGGGAATAAATAAGATAGTTTTATTTGCAAGTGTTAAAATAAATGTTTAAGAATCTTAGCATTGAAACTAAAAGTAGGAGAAAAATATTTATCCTGCAGCTTGTAATTTCGTAAAATCTGCTTAACATCCACCTGGATACAGAGCTGTGGTAGACAAGAAAAGCCAGAGCAGTAATTGTTCAGTGGAGGGATGGAGCTCTTGAAAGAAATAGTCCAAACCTACAAACATCTCACAAGTGGCTTAGAACTGCAGTAGAAACTGTCCTTGTAACTGAACTATCTTTTTTAGGGTGGTGGGTCTCAGACTGCATGGAGTAGGTTCATGATTTCAGCTAATTTTTACTGTGTATGAGGAGAAAATCAGAGGCACCATATAATAAATGCTGAAGAAGCAGTAAGAAACAGGGAAGGGACAAATAAGAAAGCAAGACAGTAAGTAAATCTCCCAGAATTGCTGGTTCAGCCTCAAACCATACTGGCACATTTGTCCTCTGTGTCCTCAGTAAAATTACTGCATGGCTAGCAGAGGCTATGAAAAAAATATGCATCTGCAGCTCAGCTGCCACAGCTCATCGTCCAGCAGAGTTAAAACTAGTGGAGAAAGTAGAATTACTAAAATCCTATGTTATACCCAACTGTATAGATAGTCTCGAATGCGGTCTTTCTTACAGGTACAGATTCAACAGGCATACAGCTACATGGATGCCTTTCTCTGACTGTGCCCCCCAGATGTGTTTTCTCTGTCTTTTCTCTAGATTTCTGGCCACCTGTGCCCTAGCTATCTTTTCCTGTAGTCAAGGTCTCTCTCTCTTCTTTCACAGCCTAAATCTGCTCACATCTCCCTTTCAGCTATTCTCTGTCCCACTTCCTTCAACCTGGACAGCACTGCACCCATTTTCAAAGCGTTTATTTTTATAAGAAAATAAAATACATGAAATCTGAATGACTTCAAAACCATATTCTGGTGCTTTTGCTTGCTTCTCAATCCACTATTGTTGTTCAGACAGTGTATAGAGCACTATATCAAGTAATTGGGTATTATCTTCTGGACTGTAGTTCAGGCACTAAAAATAACGTATTGGTGACCACTTTGTTCCATATGCCTCCTTTATAAAAAGAGCTAACAGCATTTTTTCATATTTTCCTTGTTGTAACATTAACTTCTAGCAGAGGTGCTATTCTTTTTGTAGTAAAGGCAAAATAAGTATGAGCTGGATATGACAGTCACTTCCATGTAATATTGTAAAACTCCTTGCCACATGATTATTTTCTGTCACCAGGCTCGTGCTTGTAAGTTCAGACTGACATGGTCTCCACCGCTGTTTGACAGCATTGCTTTGTTCTACCATCCTTTATCCTGTGCTCTAAAAGACTGTGTAAGGGCACTAACAAAATTGCTCTCATTAAGACAACCACCAAGTGGGCCACTGTTACCAAAGGTGGCTGATGGTTTTGATTTTTAGCTAGCAACAACTCACAGGAGCCTGATTATCACAAATTATAAGGAATTGCCTTCCGCAAATCATGCTTTTATGAAGCATATTGCTTGGGCCTCCAAAAGAGAGGAACCCAAAACACCTGGTCACTTTGAAATCTCTGCACTGTCCATAGTCAGGTAGATGATCTTCAGGACTGGGCAGTGGTTTCTGTCTCTTGCTGTGTAAAAGGAGCAAATGTGGTCCTGGAAAGTTGGTTTGAAGGCCTATCTGAAGCACCTTTTCCTGTGTAGCCCTTTCTGTTCACTTATTGGCAGACCCCAAAAATGCAGTTTTATTTCTGAAGGTACTGCAGATTATAACCCCACTCACTTCTTCATCAGCCTGTGAGGCTGAGCTTTTGCGAATCACTGCAAGGTGATCTCTCTCTCTTACTGCAGATGTTGAAAAGAAGGATGACCAGCTGACAGTAAAATTGCTTGGTTCTGATGAGCCCTTGGCTTTGTTAGTGTGGTAAAACATACATCATTTGACAGCTGCTTGTGCATGGAAAAAAACATAGATGATTAACGGTTTCCTATCTTTTCTTGCTACTGATCTTCTTTGCTTATGACAGATGAGACTCAGATGTCTTTTTTTAAGAGACGGAGAGAAAAAGAGAGAATATTTAAACTTGTTCTCACCTAAGTCTTTTTATGTTATCCTAAAGACCTTATTTGTAGTAGAGATTTTTTCTGAATTTCAGCTCTTCTAAAATGATTGGATCTGTCATTCAGCTTTAAAAGGGAACACATATTCTTCCCTTCTGGATTTTTTCTTTTTTTTTTTTTTTTTTTTTTTTTTTTTTTGAAAAGTGTATAATGCTAATTTTACTTATTCAGAAATTAAAATAGCAAACAGTTTATATGAGGTGTTGATAATTACCTATATTACTGTAATGGTGTAACAGATGTTGGCAAAAAGAGGCAGAAAATGCCTACAGCTGTGCACTCCATGACATCCAGTTTATACTCAGACAGAAGGCTAACAGATGTTCTGAACTATCACTTTGCCTAAATGTTTTTAAAGTCTAAGGACCTGCTTTATAATTCACTAGGGCCTTGTTTGGTTTCACAGAGGTCCTCAGAATTCCCATCTGTGACAATTAATGTTGAAGACTTTTATAAATCAACCCCTGTCCTTATTAGCCCTCTGCAAATAGATACTGTGCATCTGTATACTCCCAAGACTTCTGGTTTTGTGACCTAGTTATGAATTTCTACAACTTGTATATAACACAACTCTTGTTTTGAGCAGAAAAATCATTCACTGACATGAATACAGCCAGAGCAACAGAGTCAAAACATTGCTGATGTACTTTTGACTGACCTTAAAATATCTATCTTAAAACATTCTTTATTCTCTTTGTGAAAGTTGCAGTCATTTCTAAGGTGGCTGTAAACTGCTAACAGCTTCAAACTGCTTGTTTTCCCAAAAGAAATATAAATTCTGGTGGTGTTAAAACAGATCACTTAAACAGGCATGTTCAGCTGCCAGAGATATTCCTAGAAAATATTTTCATTAAAAACTAGCTAAATCATTTAAGGGATACTTCAAAATACAAATCAAGTTTCATAAATTATGCTCTTTAAATACAAAATGGAGATGTTATAAAAGTGATGTGTATGTAGTGTGTACATGTAAAAAAATGAGATTTAAAAGTCTTCTGTCTTCAAGCTCCACCCAAATTTTCCAGCATACCTTTAGATAAGCAAAAAATGTCTCTAGTGTAAAGCACCTTAATGCTTTATTGATAGTTGCCATTTCTTTTTAAAAGCTGGATTCCTGTTGTACAGTAGTTTAATAGTTTAAACATTGTACTAACATAATCAGTGTTTGGCCTTTTCTGTTCCCCAATCCTGTATAGAAGCAGAACTCCAAATTGTACATCTTTCTGCGTTTGTTTCTAAATTACTCCCCACACTTAATTACGAGGATGAGAGGGATGCCTTATTCCTCTTTGTTATAGGCTAAGCTCTCAGTAATCCCAAACAAAAGAGCCAGTTCTGGAAGATATAGGATTTGCTAGCAGGATTATGGTCTCACAGATAATGATGTGCAGTCAGCAGAAGAAGCTTTATTTTAATTCAAATAAGCTAGTAAACAAACCACTGACAAGTCTGCTGGTGAGAGTAACTGGCTTCTGTTGCCACATTGGCAGCTAAATTATAGAAAATCTATTATACCCTGTTCACCATATGTTTAATTTAATACAGATACAAATTAAAGTATCCACAATGCCTATTAAAATAACAGTGCATATTTTTTTTTAATATATGAATGGTTTAAGATACATTCCCCTGACCTTAAGAAGGGCAATACTAATTTGTGAGACTGCAGCAAAACACATGCTATAGTCAACAGATTCTCTTCAACAACAACAGTAGTGATTTGAAAAACCCAGAATATTAATAGTTCAGTTTTGTAACAGATAATGAGGTTAATTGGGGTGTTTTACCTTCTAAGCATCTGCTTTTACACATTTCCCTCCCCCTAGGTTCCTGGGCCCAGGATTTGATAGAAGTGGTTGATATCTAATCCCTTGTACAGTTTTTAATTCAGTGCCAGCTACAGTATGAGGGTTTTGCCCTTTTCCTGATGCAAATAGCTATCCCCATTTCTGCATATCCTCACTTATTAATGCTCTTTCAAATAGTCTGGATTTCTTTACCTGGGGATTGCTACTTCGTAACACTGGTTGAGGGTTTAAAATTATGCAGAGGGATTGCTGCTCAGGGCCTATGTTGTTCAGAGGAGAAAGTGTTGAGTACAATGTGTTGTTGCCCACTATGTGCCATGGTGGTTATCTTGAGTATTACAATAGCTAGAATGAAAACAGGTATTGGGAAAAATTGATAATAATAGGAGGCATATATTTTGAGGGTCTATCTAAATTTTGGTATTTCCAAATACACTGAACATACCTTATAAATTCACTTAAATCACTGTGGGTTGTGAGGATCAACAGATGTTACTGTGATGAGATGGTGATGGTAGACTACATGAAACCATACAGAAACCACAGAGGAAAATATTAACTTCTCCAAATTCACAAAATCATAGAATGACAGAATAGTTAGGGTTCATAGGTTATAGGTTTCCATAGAATGGAAAGGACCTTAGGATCATCTAGTTCCACCCCACCCCACCATGGTCAGACACACCTGTGTCTTAAATAGATGATGATGAAGAAAGTGTCAGGCAAAATATTGCATTCTGGGCTTCACTGAGAGCCTTCTGCCAAACTGCCTCTCTCCCTTGCAGTTTCAGTCTGCTAACAGAAACAGTAATCATGTAATGAGAACATAAGTTTTGAGTGATGGCATCATTTTAAGATGTTGGAATACATGCAAACCCCATATGCATGTATGGAAGTATGTGTGAAAGAAGCCTCTGCCTCCTATATATGTGCAGTATTGTATGCCATGTATGTACCAGGCACTAGATTGTAGACTGACACATGTATAATGTAACAGTGTATAGCACGTTCATGGGCAGGAAATGTACGGTGTAACACGTGTACATACTGTGTGGATATGTATGCACATTGTCTATTCTTTAATTATTGTTGTTATTTACCAAAATATTTTTAGACCCAATATTTATTTGTAATAGTCATAAGGTACATAAGAATTTGTTACAAGTTCAACTTATTTGATAAATTCATTTGATATATTTGATAGCTTCATCTTTGGCATATAAAAAAGTCCAGTTCCAAAGAAAGTTGTCATCTAAAGATCTGAAGATGTCAAGCGCAGATGCTTACAGAATACTAGCAGTGTCATACTTCCTGCTCGTCTTCCCCAGAGAAATTTATCCTATACCATGTGGTCGTCTTTCATGACGTAGCAAAATTATTACAGTAAGTGCTGGGTGTCTTGCAGCAAGAATGAAAAAAAAAAAAAGTTGAAAGATCTACCATTCTAGGTGTCATATGTGAAGTTCTTACCCGCATTTCTAGACAGTGAAAGCCTGCCTGCTGCACAAACCTGCACCTCCTCAACAGCGGCTCTTGTAAACTACAGGTTTCTTGCTTTTAGGTAACTGGATTTTTTCCTGTCATATTGTGGAACGGTTAGGGAACAACCAAAAAAAAACCTGCTACCAGTGTGTCACAGACGTTGTTGTAAGGCTGGAGGGTGGTGGGAAGCCTGTCCAGCCTTTCCAGAGACTGTACGTGTGTGTACTGCAGTGCACGGGCAGCGTGCCAGAGGTCTTACATGTAGCTTTTTGGTTAGAAAAGCCTGAATACTGTTAACATGAAACGATAGGAGGAGAACTGCTGGAAATTATCATTTCCCCTCGGGAAAGAAAACCTCGGAAGGACCCGGCGCTGCCCCGCGGGCGACCCGGCCCCCCTGCTCGGTCCCGCGTGTCATCGGCAGCCGTGGGCAGGTGGGGGTGAGTCGGGTCAGCGCTCTAGTGTTAAACTTTAACCTTCCTGTCAGCGACCCTGAGTCCGAAACGAGAGCTTGCCCTGCTCCGTGTTAATCTCAAACTCTCCGGGGCAAGTGAGCTCCGGGGGCGGCGACGAGCAGATTCGTATGCGGCGGAACTGGCGGAGGTTGCGGCTGAGCAGCTACGCGAGGCAGCGCGGCCACAGCAAGGGCAGCAATACTGGCTGGGGGAGAGAAATGCTGCAGCAGCATGGCTCTTTCCCCCTCTTTTAAAGCAGGGTCAGCTGTTTGTCCGGGGTAGGAACCTCAAAATTCAGGTTGCTTTTTTCGGGACACAGCCGTGGGTCAGACACCTGTGGTCAGCCCTCTCTGGCAACACTTTACTGATCTTTTCAGTTTAGATATGCAACATATAGAGATACATTTCGCAAATTGGGAGTGATTCGTTATTTTATCTATGCACCTGGATGCAGGTGGCTTTTTCCGGAGGTTAAAATGAATAGTGAGAGCCACAATCTAGGGCATGAATTTCCTCACTCAATGGGATATATTTCGGCGCAGAGACTTGCGGGTGCCGATACCCATGTGGAAGTCCAACCTTCCTCAGACCAAGGCAAAAAATTCGTGTTGAGATACGAAATGCGAGTTTCTTGTAGAGTCCTTCCAACCTGTAGTTCTCACTTTTTTCATCTTTTTTTTTTTAAGCTTCTCTCCTTCCTCCCTCCCCTCCCCCCCTTCCTCGCCTTCCGATTCTCCCCCCGCATCCCCCAAAAGTCTTAGAAATTGCTGCAGAGCGTTAGAAAGTTCCAGCCACCTGGTCCACGCACAGCTGATTGCCGTTTTGGTTATCTGCAAAATGAGCCTTAAGCCAATTTCGTGCTTCAGGCTAACCAGAAGGATTCGTATTTCCCTCCTAGATGCGTGGCATTTGTGGAGTCTCTTTGTCACCTTGCCGTAGGATGCTGATGTAATTTGCCTGGAAGCTCTCTCCAAAATTTGTATACAGAGGTTAAGAACGATTTCAAATTTCTGAGCCATCGGGTGTTTTGCCTGGAAAGCAAAAAAAAAAAAAAAAAAAAAAAATAGAAATCCATCATAAATCTATATTAAACTGTTCAGAGCCTCGCTACCATTTAACCCAAAGAACTACCATAGGCGGCAAAATGCGCGTTTCCTACTAATCCCTTTCCTTCATTGCTCTGAGAAATTAAATACCTCTTCAGGAAGAGCGATACTTTCTTCGTCAGTCTTACCAGTTTAGGAAAGTTCTGTTTGATTTCCTGAACTTTGGCACGTTTGAATCTTTTATGCCATTTATGATACTTAGCCACTTACTCATACACCCTTTACATGTAAAGGCTATTACAGAATGACAGGAGTTTGTTTGAGCCGTGTGCGTGGAGGTGAGCTCTGCCACCTTCCTTGCATGCCTTCTCTTGGCTTTAAGAGTGGAAGGGAAATCTCTCCCCGTCCCCTGGCAGCTCGCCCCCCTGTCCGGCAGGGACGCAGCCTCCACTCCGCCGCCGCCCAGCGGAGTCCCTCGCATCCTCCCCGCCCCGGCGGAGAGAGCTGAAGCGAAGATGTTTATCCTGAGATGGAAAATGGGTTGTTGAAAAAACAAGCCATGTGCAAATAGTTTAATTTTCCGTTTTGATGCTTATCTTTGTCTTCCGAATTTCATCGGAGAGGCTTTAATTGGTGTGTGGGTAATAGTTCCTAAATAATCCCTTATTAGATGACTTCAGACGAGTTGGGAACCAATAACGTCTTAGTCCCAAAAGTGAAAGTAGAATTGGAAGGCGCGGGTCAGTTTTTGTCAAAGGGCTCATTTGAGCATCTTTTAGTTTGCTGAAAAAGCTAATTAAAGTATGTTTGAAGGTTAAAGTCATTATTCCGTGCTGTTGTCGTGCTACAAGTGAACGGAGTTTTGTGAAAACACAAAGGGCAGAAGTCACGGAGGTGGATTACTGTCAGTCCGGGCTCAGAGGCACAGCTAACTATGGCATTAATTCCTATAGAAAGGTAGACAAACACAGTCACTGACTAACAACTGCCCCGCAGAGACCTATTGTCTAAGAGCTTTCTTTTGCTTTGGGGCTCTCCTCGAGTTGCCACAGCCGTAACCAAATCCAAAACTAGGTACCAGGGCGGCTTTTGGCAGCGGAATTCTTGATTTATGAAACCATTTTCGCGACAAAAATAGCCGTGGGTCTTGGCTCTTCCCTCTAATGGTTATTCCCTCCTTCGGCGGTGCTAATTTATTCACTACTTAGTAGAAAGTTACAACGCACAGGAACTGTGCTAGAGTCTCCGCAGCACCCTCGGTGCTGTCTTACGCCCGGTTGCAGCTGTCCCGTGCGTTCTGTGGGATGCGGAGGGGGGCACTGGAGCCCACTTTGCGGGGATAGCTCAGGAGGCACAGAGGAACTTGCGCGGCGGCAGCGCGACGCGGAAAGTGCTTGGCGTCCGCATCGCGTGCCCGCACGCCGGGAAATCCTTGAGGCTTGTCCCTGTGGCCGGTAGCCCCCAGTTTGCATCTTTGTGCGTGTGCGTGGGCAGCAGATAGCAGAAGAAGGCGCACAAAGATGGGCGCCTGCACGGTGGGGCCGGGTCCCTCGGCTGCGGGCCGCTCGCTCTTCAAGTCCCGATTTGGAGCTCTGGCCGCGACTGCAGATCTCCCCAAATTCAAAGAAACAGATGTTTGGGCTGATTAGGGATGGGGCGCGGGGGGAGAGAGGGAGGGATCCCTGCAGCTGCAACTCAAAGAAATATATTGATAAAATATTTCAGTGGTAATAAATACGCAGAGATCAGCTCGACCTTGCGAGGTCTTTATTTTATTTTCCCCCCATATACAAAAATCTTTATCAAACCTCTATTCTATAGCTTCAATAAACAGAACCCATTACCTCACGGCAGCTTTTGTTGGCCCGTATACAAGCGAGAACAAAATGGTTATTCAGGAGAACGCTTTCGATTTTTATTGTGTGTGGTATGCACAAAGAGCAGTGTTATTGTATTAAAAAGAACCATCTGTAGCAGAAACAATGGCATCAAATTATCTTTGAATACCCACTGCAAAAAATATAAAGCTTTTTTATTATTCTTCTGCTGTACGGTGGGGGACAGAGAACTGACTTTTTTGTTGTTGTGGGTGCATTCTTATAACACACAAAAAATCAGCCATTTGGATTTTTTAAGCCATAAACGATTTTCTCCCCCTCTTGTTCCAGGGACTGCAGTTAAAAGCTAGGGCTAGGACTTGGAGGATGTGTAGGCAAACGGAAGGAGAGCCGGGGGAAGAAAAACCGAAATGGATTCATTCTCTGTCCTGGATGGAGGAGGAGAGGAGAGGAGACGGGGACGTGCGAGCTTCTTTCAGCTGCCTCTGTCCGGTGGAAAGTGCTCAGACCCCCGGGGCTGCGCCGGCCTCAGGCTCCGCACGGACTTTCAGTCCAAGCTGCCAATCAACGCTCTCACTAGCCGCCACCCTGCTCTGGCACCGACACGTAAGTAGCTGCAGCACAACTTTGACATTCACAGTTTTTGCCCCCTCCTCCCCCGTGACCTTTAAAACGATCTAGAAATGTGGCTCCCACCTACGACCCGCAGTTCTGCGCTCAGCAGGGTTAACCTCGGGCACTCGTGCGCGCGTTTCGGCTCCCCTGGGATTGCGCGGGAGCGGATAGCGGATAGACCCCGGGCAGGAGCGCGCCCCGTCCACCGGCTGCCGCTGCCTGCCCCTCACCCCGGCGAGCACTGCCCGGGGGCACCGCTGCGTTGGAGCTGAGCCGGGATACTCCTTAGCCGCCCGGGGTGGTTCAGACGGGGCCGCTCTTTTGGCGGTGCCCCATCGGGGTGAGCCGCGGAAGGGGGGGGGTTCAGCTCTCAGCTGCGCAGCGCGCAACCGGCTCGGCAGCAAGCACGAAGCCATCTTGCCGCCTGGAGAGACGCACCGTCGGTTTCGTTTGCCGGGAGGTGCCTGTGGCAGGGGTGCTCTGCTGGGGAGGTGGGGGCCGTGCGCGAGGTGCTCTGCAGCGGCCCGTGCCGGGGTTACCTGGGCGCGCAGGGCGCTCCGCGCCAGCGCGGATAGCGCTCTCTGGCGCCCCCTTTCGGCGACGCGGCGCGCAGCCCCACCTCCCTGCCGGCTAGGCGGCTGCGCTCCCGCCTGCGCCGCGGGTTGCCGGCCCGTTCCCAGGGAAAGAGCGGGGGGGAGGCCCGGCGGGGCTCTCCGGGCCCCGAACGCCGAAAGAGGGGTTACAGCCACGGGGAGAGGCGTCGCAGCGCCTGGCAGGGCTCCGGCTGTGCTGTGGGCCGTGCCCGGGGCCGCTGAGGATAGGTCAATATGTTTAACTACCTCGGTCTAACGCTGCCGACTGTGGCGCGGGAATTGGACTTGGGAGATCGATCTTGACACTTTGGCTCATTATAATACCAGTTAAAGGGAAGCTCTTTTTAGTCATAGTTAGTGAAGTTGAGGCTGGATTTCCCCTTTTTCTTGTCCCCCGCCCCCCTTTCTCTTCTTCCCCCCCCCCTTCTTTTTTTTTTTTTTTTTTTGGAAGAATTTGGTAGATAAAGGTTAATCTTGGGCTGAATGATAGAGATGTGATTGACAAGAGAAAAGGTGTTGCGGGCAGGTCGAGCTGTCTTATTTACAGCCCACTGCTTGCTATGGAGCCTTTGTTAGGACTGGAAAGCTAATTTAGTGCTGATCAAAAGCACCACAGAGTTAAAGCACTGGTAATGACTGCTAATTTCATTTCAGCCTCATACATCCCCAACTGCTGTAATTAAAGACGTGCTATTTAAATACAGGTGAAGAGTTTTTTGTAGTAGGGGGAAAGTGGGTAGCCGGTTACAATTTTATTTATGCGTAATACGGAAAAAGAGCAACATTTGATTTATGATTTCGGCGTTTCGCTTTTGTGCGTTTTCCCGCCTCGCCGGGGCAGGGGGTGCGGCGGGGCTGCCCCGGGGAGCCCCCACCCAGCCCGGCTTTATTCCCTTTTTAATTATTCCCATCAAACGGCCGTCGCGAAACATCGGGAGCGCCAGGGAAAGGGGAGACGGAGGGGCATGTGTCAGCTTTTAAGTGCCTGTGCGGAAGCGCGGGTCCTCATATTATTATTATTTTTAATTAAATTATTTTACCACTCCGCCGCTGGTTCGCTGGGTCTGAAACGATGTAATTTCACAACCGGTATAAGTTTCTTTCTGGGAAACATCAAAGCATAAAAGCTCTACATTTTCGTAGTTGGTTAAAATTGATAAAAAAAAAAAAAAAAAAGAATTTAGCCTTTAATCTCTTTTTATCCACCACGACTGAAGATCTGTACTCGACCCCGCCAGGCTCCGGGCTCCCCCTCTCTTCCGGCAGGCGGTGCCGAGCACGGATGGCGGCGCCCCCTGTCGGCTGCGCCGGGGCTTCTCCGCTGCCCGCGGGAAACTTCCGCGGGAGAGACGGCGCCCGCGGTGGGAGCCAGGGCGCGTGGAAGGGATTAAAGGGGAAAAGCGAGAAGCCGGCGCCTGGAAGTGGTTTGGGGTCGCTGAGGGGGGGTTAGGGGGATGTTCAAGTAAGGGCGGAGAAGGAGGGACCGGTGAAGTGAGCGGAAATACCAGCCCAGAAGCCACGGGGAGAGAAGCTGTCTCCAGCTTGTGCTGCTCGCTCTGGGGTTACGCAAACCTAAAATAGTAACTATTAAAAAAAAAAAACCCACAGATTTGCTTCTAAGCAGAGGCCCCCGAAAGATCGGGCCCTATTGAAATGTCGGTATCTGCGGCTCTCCACATCTCTAGCCAGAGGTGCTGCTGGCGGGCGGCGCCGCCAGCTCGGCTCCGGTCGCGGGACAGCGGCGCACCCTCAAAAGACCAACTTCTTTATTGGGGGCATCAGGCACAAAAAAAAGGATGAATTTTTTCTCGTTCCCGATTTCGATGTTCCTGTGCTATCAGTAAATGCCAGCCTGTCAGAGGCTTGGGCTTGTGTTTTGCTCCCAAGGTGTCTTTCATAAGTCAGAATTGACAGCGCTGAACGTTTTTCTTTCATTAAAAAAAAAATAATAAATGCATACCATTTAAAACCGTGTTTAAACCCCAATAAAGTCGTCTCACCTCCCCTCCGTCCCCTGAAAAAGGAGCAAAATGAAAAATAAAACCTCCTGTCCTAATTTTTCCGAAGGGAAGAAACGCTTTCTAAATAAGTGCCCGGAGAGGATTTTTCTTTCTTACTGTGGAGATGACAGATTTAAAAGAAACCTAAAACGATTAGCCAAAATACGCGAAGAGCTCTCTTGTCACCAACTTTTTAGATAACTTAGTTTCTTGTTTTATAGGCACCTGCCTAGCTCTTGGTAGGGCATTTCCCGGCGGTGTTTGCGAGTTGCGGTAATACCCAGCACGGTTTATGCGTCTTGCGTGCGAATAGAAACACTAATGGAAACCAAATTATTTCTGCTAAATTGGGGTTATTTTGTATCTCGTGTTGACTGTCTGGATGAAAGTCACAAACCGCAATCTTTTCTTTTAAATTAATTCTATGGTTGTTGATCTCACAATAACTTTTTCACTTTATTAATTATATATGGATACATTTTTATGAAAGATTATTGTTTGTCGCGATGAGTGTACTTTCTCCATTCTCTGAGTTTGATCTCCACTTGAGAATCCTGGTAAGGCAATTCTCTGGTAAGAGCGCCCAAAATAAAGACACAGAGTTTTCTATAAATAATAGCAAGAGCCCTGCACAGATTTTCTGCCCAACGGAATTCCCAGATTTCTTTTACTACTTTTGTAGTTAGCATGCGTCGGGTATATATAACTCTGAAATTAAGGAAAAAAAAAACTGTCTGTGTAGATCTGTCAAGCTAGCGACAAACAGAGATATTATATGACAATTACCACAGGAAAGGGAAGAAGCACAGGGCGGTTGGTACACATAGTGTAATGCATTTTACAGGAGACACTTTACAAAAAATTCGGTGACTCCTGCTGAAAGGTGAGTGATTAACCCGGCTCCAGGAGAGGGGTTGTTAGCGCTCCCCTTGCAAAAGGAGTTGTGTGGGGGGCTGTAAAGGATTCGTAAACTGCCCCCTCCTGAGGGCAGAAGTTGGCACATCAAATCCAGGCATTAACCAAAATGAGGGTTTCCTGGGCTCGGTCCGCAACTCAGCTGAGGGGTTTTATTCTGCGGACGTTACTCAAGGGAGAAAACGCTATAAATCTGGGATCGGGTCCCAGGCTTGGCAGACAGCTGGCAGCAAGGGGCAGGGGGAAGCTGTATTAGTCCTCGTTCATCCCCACTTGGAGAAAAAGTGCATTTTTATTTCATTTATGTTTTTTTTGGAAGGAGGAGGGTTGCGTGCCGGCATTTCTACGGCTCTCTCCCGAGAGGTGGAAAAGGAGATTTGAAATACAAACCAGAATATCAACCTCGAATGACAGTTTCCCACTTTTCCTTTCCTTTCTTCTCCTTCAGCTGCTCCCTTGCACCTGACTTCCCCCACATTCACCTACCTCAGGGGCCGACCCAGCAGCGGGCACACCCGTGGGCCTTTGCCCCGCGTTCATCCTGCCCCATCAGGAAGGCTTCTGCGGGGATGAGGTGTTTGGCTAAGCCTCACTCTCCCGTGATTTCCCCGGAAAAAGGGCTGTGGCACCCCCCAACTGCCAAACCCCAACCCAGCGGCGCTCCCCATTTTTGTGTGCCTAAACCACTTCTCTCGTCGCTCTGGTCCCACGCGCATCCGTGACCTAAGCCTCGGCGGGGGATGTCGAGGTGGGGCTAGGCTCCCCCTTCTCAAGGCACCCTAGCCTCCTCCCAGGCTCCCTTCGGGAAAGTCTTCAAGGTCTTTGGATAGAGGATAGTGGGTAGACACCATGAGAAGTGGTGGTGTTATTATTTATAGCACTGTCTCCCTGCTCCGATTGAGCGCCGTCTAAATATGAATTCACAGTATAGATAGCTAGTCTATAATTTGAATTAAAATCCCCCCAACGAGCCCGTCGCCAGAGAACTCTGAAATCACAAGCCTAAGTTGACACAATGAGCCCATGGTGTCAATAAACCATGGGCGAGATGGAGAGATTGTCACTCCAGACCATAACAGTTCTGAAAGTGTCATTACCGTCTGTCCTGTCAATGAGCTCCAAATTAAGGACTATGAGAAACAGCGAGATAAAAGTCACCGTCTTGGCTCCATTATGGGTGATCGTGTCAGTGATCTGAGAATCACTGGAAAGCGATTCTCTTCTTCCACACACACCCCCCTTTTTTTTTCCTCTAATGTACTTTTCAAGCCATTCCTCAGGATGCCAGGGTTTGAGGTCCGCTGAGAGGAGAAGCAACCTTGAAGCACCCCAGGCTGTGCCTCAAGCTTTCCCATTGAAACTACAGGAGCTTCTTTGGGAAACTGTGAATTCAACGGAGAAGCCGAAATAATTCCATCAAAACCGTGCTGGGGCCAAAGAGTACTTCATTTGATTTGGGCAATACGTGTGATCCCATGAACAGGCACATTTTTAGACCATTATTGTCTTAAGTCAACACAAAGATGGTGAAGGGAAAGACGGAAATAAAATAGAAGCTTCGACTTAAGCAAAAGACAATGAATCTCCATTTGAGGTAGCCCCTTCCGGGTATTAGGACTTTCAGAAATTGTCCCAGATCTCTCTCTCCTGTGAGCCTGAGAGAGTTAAGGGGGCTTATTCAGGAATTGGAAACATTCAGTTCTGGATTTTTGTGCCTTTGTGGGTTAAGCAAAGCAGTTAGCGTTCTTCAGGAGGGGTTTTGTGTTTAATATACATGAGTTCATTCGACTACAATGGGAAAAGAAAACTCATTTGTTCTTATAAAAGTAGGAAGGAAAGGTGACTTTAAATAGACTGCCAAAAAGGATCCCGCTCGAGGGGGTTGCCTTCCTGCTAAAGAGCCTACATTCAACTATAATTTCACCCCGTTATGTTGTGCAGTAATTCCTGAGTTTATCCTTGCCACTGGTGCTTGATTTTCTGATTTATTTTAAGGTCATGAAAGAAAAAGTGCGGGCTACGGTTATGCTGTCCTCTGGGAAAGAGGTCAGGGGAATGCTGGTTTAGATGCAGGGAAAAAAAAAAAACTGTGAAGAGTTTGAGGAGGCTGTTGGTTATTAATGAAGAGTCCTGGAAGCATGTTTGGACAATCGGTTTCACCATTTATCGAGAAGCCTTTTCAAAGCGACTTCGAGAGGTGCTGGGTGCGAGACGGCTTTTCTGCTGTTTATTGTCTATGTTAAACTCGTCCCGGGATCCGAGTTCTATTTATTTGTTTCCATTTCTCTTCTCGTGGCACTGGAGGAAAGCGGGGTCGGCTTGGTTTTCTTTTCTTCTCTCTCCCGTTTTTTTGTTTTTTGTTTTTTTTTTTTTCGCTCTTAACCTCCCCGCGTTTTGTTTTTTCAAGGCCCCAAGCCCCAGAGCGCTCATCCGTGCTGTGGCCGCCGCCGGAGGGGAGGTGTCAGCGAGGCCGCACGGAGGGCACTGCGGTACCCGCGCCCGGCTCCCCCGGGGTCCGCTGATGTCACCTGGTGTCCCCGGGCCCCGCGGCCCGGCGAGGGCGAAGGCCGTGTGCTGGCCTGCAGGCCGCACGTGTGCGAGCCCGGCGGTTTCATTAGGGAGAAAGACGATGAAAGGGGAGGCCGGGAGGACCGCGGAGCTCCCTCTGCATTCCCCGGCTTTCAAGGGTCCTTAGAGCCCTTGAATGAAATTACTGGGCGAAATGGGGTCTGGCGGGAGCGGTCGTGTCTCGCCCCCCTCCTCGGTTTGTACGTGTAATGCCACTTCTGAGAGCGACAATCGGCCTGCTTGCTGGACAGGCAGGGACAAAAAGGAGATTAAACCGTTTTAAATAATAATAAAAAAATATCCAAAACGTAAGCAGAGTGGATTACACTTGCTCCAGCGCCTCGGTTCCCCCCAGATTCCCCTAAGAGCCGCCCTGGGGCCTCGCAGAGTGGCGGCCTCGGGCCGGGGCGGTGGGGGGGACGCGAGGGGGGGCACCCGGGGAGGCCGGGCAGCCCTCACCCGCGCTTGGCTCCGAAGAACTTGGGAAGTTCTTCTGAGCTTATTCTGTTGTCGCTGGGTCTCCCTCCGTCACTGTGTTACATGTTGTCGTGGCAGAGGAAACCCCGCACTTTTCTCCACTCAGGATCGTGCAGGAGGCTGGGGAAGGTGGCCCAGTTTGGCCGGGCTGAAGGGTTCCCCCTGCCTCCTCCACGCGAAAGGTGCTCCTCATGCTAGGGCATTTCAGGGTGTGCCTCCTCAACTTTTCCTCAGGAGTCTACCGTAAACTTATCGTATGATATCTGAACCTCCCCAGAGATTGTGGTTGTCAATGCGTTAAAACTTCCCTGGCTAACTTCAGCTACCGAGCGCTGGGCTGCTGCAGCATGAGTGGGGGGAGAGGGAATTTCTCTGTACATTTTCGTCTTTGCTTTTTTTTTTTTTTTTTAACGTAATGAAATTAAAACTTTTGGAGCTCATAGCTCATAGTTGACATTTTGTGGAAAATTGAGTTATCAAGGCAGTAATTATTTCACAGGGAGATAAAACTCTCATAGCCCTAACTGTCAAATAAGGCCCTTTTCAGATTTTAATTACAAAATAAAATTAGTCTGCTCTTCCTCGGAAGGGTTTGTGAGTGGCTAAACAGAGCTTTCCCCAATACTGGTGGTCGTCAAACTCTGCTAATTAGCAATGCTGAGAAATTCCAGTTAACAAGGACATTCTCTAAGTCTCTGCAGGTTCCCTGCCGTTCGCCTTCATTTCCATAAGAAGATTAAGAGTGGAGGGGAACACACTCAAATGCAGATGCAGAAAAGAAGCGTTTTTAACAAGCATCATAATAGTAAGATGCTTGGCTAGTTCTCACCTAATTACTGCAAGTTAAACCTCTATTTGCAGCTAAGGACAAAAATGGGGCTGCAATCTCCCATCTCCACAAGGCTGCTTTATAGTTTGCTTTCGATTGGTTGCTAGCAGGTTCAGGGGAAAAAAAATATAATATGAAAATCTGTATATTCTTTCAGATGCAGTTAACAGGATAGGTTGTATCCTTGGAGCTCTTAGAGAAATTGGCAAGTATTAGAACAATAAATACATAAAATCCAAGTAGTTAACATTCATTTCCTTTTCAAGGTAGTCATAACCTGGAAATAAGAGTGTGTGTGCCGCAGAGCCCATCCCTGGGAAGGTTTGCAGACTATTTGTTTAATATAGGCACTTTTCATTTCCATAAATTATACCAAAGGCAACGATTTTTTAAATCCACTCGGATTAAACCTTCCCTCTGCAGGCCTCCCTTCCAACGTGGCTATGTTCTTCTAGAGAGTGGTTGTGTTATTGCTATTAATACCGAAAATCAGGGACCATTTCATATGTTGTTTTTTTAATTTTACTTCATAGCCAGCATTCCGCTCTGCCCGTTTCCGCCCGGTGTGTGCGGACACATCCCCAACCAAGCACAGCTCCATGCCCAGAGGAAAGGCAGGAAGTGCCCCAAAAGAGCCACCCCCTCACCTTATTTTCTGCAGTGCATTATTATGTATATGTGCCAGATAGTTTATTGCATCGATAATTAAAACTGTTAATTAAAATAGAGCTGCAAATACTCGCGATAACACAATTGTTAGGCATTTCCCATCCTTTATCCGTATGATAAATGCAATTAGGGAAGTGCCAGGCTCCGAAAGGCCCCCAGTGTGCGCCCGTAGCCCCAGTCACCCTGTCCCGCATGAAGCACAGGGCTGCGCAGCCCACCTTACACCACCCTCACCCCCCTCCCCTACAGCCAGAGCCAAACGGCACTTTGCCTGCTCACAGCCAGTACTCAGTTATCGGGTTATTATTACGATTAACACCACTTTCCCTTTTATTTTAGAACCTAAATATACCTAAGGTTGTTTTGGATTGGGTTTTTCTGTTGCTGTTGTTGGGGGGGTATTTTGGTTTTTGGGTTTTTTTTTGATGGGGTTTATGTGGGGGCAGGGGGTGATTTTGTTTGTTTGGTTTTTTTTTGTTTTTTTTTTCCTGTTTTTGTGAATAACGTTATCCGCTGTAGACGCAGTTATCCACTGTGTGTAGACACAGGGAGAACAATAATAAAGTAAACAGCCACTGTGCCCTCAGGAGTGTCTGGACAATCAGAATTCGTTTATATCCTACATCTCGTAATTTGCACCTATTTTTCGACGCTTTAACCTATCACTTATCTAGGGGGTATATATACATTTTCGAATTAGATTGAACCCGATAGGATTTATCTGAATAACCCACAGGCAAAAAAAAAAAAAAAAAAAAAAGCCTTCCTATTCGCTGGCTGTTTTTTATTATCGTTGTTATTATTATTATTTAGATTGGATGTAATTGCCCGGTCCCTTCCCCCCCCCCCGCCCCGGCTGCCCGTCCCTTTCCGGGCTCCCGGTGGCGCCTCCCCGCCCGGGGCAAGTCCTGACCGGCAGGGGGCGCCGCAGCGCCACGGCTGAGTCTTCGCGGGGCACCCGGGTACAGCCCGCGCCACTCTGCCCCCGCCGAGCCCCCTCACCCCGGCCCCTGCGAGGGGTCCCCCCCTCCGTCCCCATCCTCCTCCACCTTAACGCTGTGAGGGGGCCGGAGCGAAAAGTGGAGCAGCCCCACCAGGGCGGGGGAGGCGGGGAGCAGAACGGGGAACAGCGGATGGGGCGGCGCACGTGGAGCAAGGGCCGGGGAGCGGCTCCCCCCTCTCACGCTCCTCATCCCCTCTCCCCTCCTTCCTTTGTCGTCAAGTGCGTTTTAGCAACAAAGATCGCAACAAGAGAGTGGAAGTAAACTTAGCTGGGGCTTTGTGCGGCCCGTGTACTGGCAACAAGAGAAATAGCAGGGCCTATTTGTAGCGCCCGAGCACTTCCCTCCTCCCGTGTTGAGCCCCCCCCTCCACTTTCCCAGCCGCCTCCCGCACCATGGGCGCGGATAAAGTTCGGCAGCTGGGCCCGGTCCCTGGCCTTGCAAGAGGGGGCCCCTGCCTGTCTTTTTACATCTGGGGGACCCGTGTTTGCACTGGACAAACCCCATCCTATGATGCCGCAGGCTGGAGGGAACTGGCTTGGCTTGGCGCGCCACGGAAGGAGCAGAGCAGGGCGAGGGAGGGCACAGCCTCTCCCTGGGATGTGCTGTGCAAACTCGGCTCCCGACGGCGGCAGGCAGGGGAGAGGCGCTGTGCAGAACCTGGCTGGAGCTCCGCTTCCCCAGAATCCTGGCGCCGGCCGCCGGTGGCCTGTGCTCGGCGGTCCGGGCTGGCCTGGACGGGGAGAGCGCTGCACACGCCGGACCCCGCGCAGCCGGAGGGGGTGCTTCGTCCCGAGAGACAGGGGCAAAGAGAGGTGGGGGAAGGGGAGAAGCAGTTCCCTCTACTCTCACCCCATGGCTTTTCCCAGCCCCAAACCAACACCAAATTAAAAAAAAAAAAAGAGGGGGGGAAACCCACGTAGCAACAATGCTGTTTACCCACTTCCTTCAAAAGGCGTGTGTGACCTGTTGCTGGAAGGGGGGGATACAAAGGCTTCCCAGTGGCTGCCTGGGCCGCCTCCGGGCCCGCCTCCCCGCCGAGCCGGCCCGGCGGCTCCGAGCCCCCGCCCCGTTTCATGCAAAACCGGGGGTAGAGACTTGTCCTCAGTGGCGGAGCCGCCGCGCGCTGATTGGCCGGGGAGAGCACATTTATTCCCTGACAAGCCCCCATCACATGGATGGTTGTCTATTAACTTGTTCAAAAAAGTATCAGGAGTTGTCAAGGCAGAGAGAGAGAGTGTGTGTGTTTGCAAAAGGGGGTAAAGTAGTTTGCTGGCTCTTTAAGACTGAGGTGGAGAGAGAGAGAGAGAGAGCGGCGGGCCGAGAAAAGGGAAAAAGGAGGAAGAAGTTTTTTAAAATCGAGGCTCCGGCGGCAATAATAGCAGTTATTAGCATTATTAATCCATCAGAGAAGAGGAAGATCCTGATCTTGATCCAAGCGTGGTTTTGGGGAGTCCTCCTCCCCCCTTTCCTACCCCTCCCTAGGAAAAAAAAAAAAAAAAGTCCGATTCGGGACTTCGCTGCGGCTGCTCCTCGCTTCTCTGCTCGAGGCTGGTTCCAGGCAAAAGTAGTTTGAATGTACAACATGATGGAAACCGAGCTGAAACCTCCCGCCCCCCAGCAAACTTCGGGGGGAGGCACAGGCAACTCCAACTCGGCCGCCAACAACCAGAAGAACAGCCCGGACAGGGTGAAGCGCCCGATGAACGCGTTCATGGTGTGGTCCCGCGGGCAGCGCCGGAAAATGGCCCAGGAGAACCCGAAGATGCACAACTCCGAGATCAGCAAGAGGCTCGGGGCAGAGTGGAAACTTTTATCCGAGGCGGAAAAGAGACCCTTCATTGACGAAGCCAAGCGGCTCAGAGCTCTGCACATGAAGGAGCACCCGGATTATAAATACCGACCCCGGAGGAAAACCAAGACCCTCATGAAGAAGGATAAGTACACGTTGCCGGGGGGCTTACTGGCGCCGGGCACCAATACCATGACGACCGGGGTAGGGGTTGGGGCCACGTTGGGAGCTGGGGTGAACCAGAGGATGGACAGTTACGCGCATATGAACGGCTGGACCAACGGAGGCTATGGGATGATGCAAGAGCAGCTCGGCTACCCGCAGCACCCGGGCTTGAACGCTCACAACGCGGCGCAGATGCAGCCCATGCACCGCTACGATGTGAGCGCCCTGCAGTACAACTCCATGACCAGCTCGCAGACTTACATGAACGGATCCCCTACCTACAGCATGTCTTACTCCCAGCAAGGGACCCCGGGCATGGCCCTGGGCTCCATGGGCTCTGTGGTCAAGACGGAATCCAGCTCCAGTCCCCCCGTAGTCACTTCCTCGTCTCATTCAAGGGCTCCTTGCCAAGCTGGGGACCTTCGGGACATGATCAGCATGTATCTACCAGGTGCTGAAGTACCAGAACCAGCTGCCCCAAGCAGACTTCATATGTCCCAACACTACCAGAGTGCACCTGTTCCTGGCACAGCCATTAATGGCACACTCCCTCTATCACATATGTAAGACAAAGG
>JASSUY010009177.1:0-21833 GCA_032466535.1 Forpus xanthops | reverse complement strand
TGACCCAGCCCAGCTCTCTCAGCCTGGCTCCAGAGCAGAGCTGCTCCAGCCCTCGCAGCATCTCTGTGGCCTCCTCTTGACTCATTCCAACAGCTCCAGGTTGAGCCCTGCCTGGGTCCTGCTCAGGTTTATTCAGCCCATACGCCAGCACCCTCACAGGATTAAGCTCACTTTCTCAGTACTACCCCTGCCCCATAGCTGTGGATAGAGCTCCGGCAGCCACAGCAAGGAGTTGTCTTAGCAACAGGAGTAGTGTGAAAGTGAAGGACTTTGCTGTCATTCCTTCAGAGCAGCCACAGCCAAAGGGCTGCCTCATAGACCTCACCCTGCATCCGACCCCTGCCCCTGTGCTATTCCACCACGAGTAAATTGCATCTGCAGGATTTTATTCTTCGCTAATTGCTACCTTTTCTGCAGCTCCACAGCTGCTGGAGCAGGGGTGATATCCAGGAATAAACACATGTAAATAACCTGCAAGAGAAGCTCTAAATTGCTGCCTCTAATTTGTTGTTAAGTGGCACTTACAAAGGTTCAATTGAGGCAGTTAAAACCTGCAGGGTACCAGGCAGGAGCCAAAGGAAAGGGAAAGCCATCAGGGGCTCTGCGGTGGGAATGCTCAACAGGCAAAGAGCTGAACATGCAGTTTCAGGCTGGTGATGTACTGCAGTGAGAAAGGAGATGGGTGCAAGAGTTTGGGGAGCTTATCGGTGTGAGAAAGCTATTCCCAAATGGCTTTCCCCTGCAGGGCTGCCTTTATCTTCACAGCTACTCAGAGGTGACCTGAAAAAGCTTAGGATCATGCCTCTCAGTTCCTAGAGACTACAGGAGTGAATCAGGACAGCAGATACACCCAGGAGCAAGTGCATCGCTGGGCACAGCTGGTAACCTGCATATGCAGACTGCAGAGCAGTACTCATGTGCACTGTTTGGTGCCATGGTGGAGTTGCAACACTTGAAATAACTGGGATAATCTCACACATGGCATCACAAACTTCAGTGTCACTCAGCCCTTCTGCTTGTCTAGGACTATTGTGGTCCATGGTGTGTCAGGAAGAGAAAAAGCTGGGTCTAGAGTGATGGGCATTAAGCCAGTGAGTGCCTTGAGGGACCACAGCCTGAGTCCTGGCTGCACCCCCAGTGTGAGCAGCAGCTCAGGGAGGGGACCCCCCCCTGCAGTCCTGATCCAGCTATGGGGCAGCAGCACAAGAGGGACATGGAGCTGCTGGAGAGAGAGCAGAGGAGGCCATGGAGATGCTGCGAGGGCTGGAGCAGCTCTGCTCTGGAGCCAGGCTGAGAGAGCTGGGCTGGGGCAGCATGGAGAAGAGAAGGCTGCTGAAGGGGAGACCTTAGAACAGCTCCTAGAAGTTCAGGCTTACCCAGCTGCTTTCTTTTGATGCAGCTCCTTCACTGCTTTCTCTGCTGACATTCCCAAGTAGTTTTCCACACAAGGAGGATGCTATCCTAGGACTTGCCTTTTTTTTCAGCATCAGCTCTGGGTGCAGACAGTGCATTCTTGTTAAGAAACAGCACCAAAGGCCGTGAGATAAGAAGCTCCGATTTGAAAAGGGGGACACCGGACAGAGTTAACTGATTGCTAAAGAGCATTATATGTGTGTCACTTGCTGGGAGAAGAAAGAAGAACACATTTGATATTTAACTGACCTGGGATACCAAGATGCCAGTTTGTGGAACTGCAGCATCAGCTGTGGCAGGTACTTCATAGCAGAGACTGACGCTGCCCCTCAGGGTCCCAGGCCTCTGTGCAGGGAGCGCTGGCACAGATTCAAGGAGTGGATGGGATGTGGAAAGTCAACGTCAGAACAACCTAAACACTCTTGTAAAACTTGATCCCAAAACACCAGTTTTCTGGACACTTACACAATGCTGTCAACTTTTTCTTACCAAAATACCCTTTTTTTTTTTTTTGAAAAGCCATCAAAAACCATATTTTGTCAGAATGTGCCAGCTCAAAACAATGCTTCTCAAATTCTGGAATCCTTCCCCTCCACCCTATGGTAGATGTGTGAACACTCACGATAACTCTACTGCAGACATTCAGTATGCATTACTTTATTTGAGACTGCACATTCAAGATTGCCTTATTTGGAGAAATACACAAGACAATAATGAGCTAAATTACAATAAAGTACATCTAGAAGCACAGTGTTTACAAGGATTGGTAATTCACCCACAGCATCAAACAACTCTTATGGTAAGAATCTGCTTTTAGTGGGCTTGACTATTATGAATGAATGAATCTCCATACAAATGCAGATTTGATTTACCTATGAAGAGTTCAGTTACCCGTAAAGATGGGAGATAGATGGGTGGGTGGGTGGGTGGGTGGATAGAGAGGCATGTTATATTCAATGGATGTCATATTCAATATAACATCTGGCTTTCTTTTTAATGATGGTACGTGCAGAGGAAATGTACAGAATTGTATTCAGCAGTTTCATTAGGCAAATGGGCTAACCACAAATGAGAAGGCTATTGTAGAGTAAGTTGCTTTTTGAGATTGAGGCATTTGCAAAATATACAAACACAATTTTCTTGTTTCGTTCAAATTAAAACTTCCACCGGAGACCCCAAGTGCTGTTGCCAACACAAAAGAATGGGCTTCTGATAGAGGATCAGCAAGTTGCTTCTCCGGTCAAAGATAACTGCATAAAGCCAACATGCATCTTGTGCAATGGTGAAACTGATCATCAGCTTGTGACATGCATGAATCAGCAGCATATGGAGCAGAGAGAATTTGTCAGGATCTCAGAAAATATCCAGGAAGCAATTGAAATGGCTTAGAAACCTTGCAACAAAAGTCACCATAAACAAGATGTTTAGAGGGAAGATGTTGCAGTGCAGGGATGACCCTTCCCAAACTCATTTGCAGAAAACTTCTGAGCTGGGATTAAGAAGACTTTGGGAAGATAGGCAGGGAGGTAGGAAGTTGAAAATTGCTCCCACACTGTTGCTAAATGATGTGCTGGATAACGGGATGAATAGAAACCCCAGAATCACTTGGGCACAAAGACTGTATTCCTATCGGGGGTTTAAAAACACGTGGGATCAGCATATTGGACTGTGGCGAGGCAAGATGTTCATCATGGTCCCCATCTCCAACCAGATGTTCTGTTCCCTGTTGTTGCTGGGTCGTGATCCTGATCCTGCAAGTGCCTGCAGTTCCCGGTTTGGTGCCACCCCAAGAGGCTCACGCAGAGCAGTCGCTTCTGCTCATCAAAGGCCCCTCTGTGAAACCTGCTGGTGCGTGCACCAGAACGCCCACAGTGCATTCCAAGCCTGGATGTGAGCTGGCGAAGTGCCGTGACAGGACAGCATAGCAAGACCTTGCTTTAATTTTATCACATGGTAAAATAACGCTGGTTCCAGAGCATATGGCGCAGTATAAAAATCTCCATAGAATGAATTACAGCAACTTCACAGAGAAAAACATTTCAACAGACTTTAATATGAAGTATCTTATAAAGCTGCTCATTGGCTGGAATAGCATAATTCCAAAGTAGCAGTTACTTCTTTTAATTTTATACACATACATATGCATGTGCGTCCCACGGGCTGGTGCTGAGAGTCCCTCCAGTGAATTTCTCTGTTGTGGTGACTGCGTGCTACATATCTTAATAGAAGTGCCACACTTGGACCTCAGATTGTGTAAAATGATCTCAGTATTGATTTTCATGTAATGGGATGCTAACTAACTCTGCCTATACACATTGGATCAATGAGGATGGTGCGTGGTGTATCAATGCTCAGCATAAAGGTTACATTATGAGCCTCATTCATTTAAGCAGCGAGATGATCAATAGCAGCAAACTTCAATCCAAACCATATCAATTAATAACTGCTTTTCAGCTTCTGTCTTTTCTGTCATTTCAGCTGTTTGGCAGATGAACTTTACACTCTCTCAGCTATCAAGTATGGCTGGTTGCCCAGGCAAGTGTATTAGATAGACAGAGACTAGATTAGATTAGACTCTACAGGTATATACAAACTGCGAGTTCTTTGTCTAGGCCACTAGTAGCAAGCTAATAAAAAGTGAAAGAATCATCAACACTTCCTTATTGATATTCCCAGATGAAAACCACACGACTGAAGAAGCCATATTAAGATTGTTAAACACATAACAGTTACTCAGGGCAAATTTGGCTTCATTTGGCTTTGCATCAGCCTTTTATGAAGAAATAAACTTAAATGCAAAACAGTAAACAAGGATTTGAACAGAAATGTTAGAAAATAAGAGATGTACACATAAAGATGACTTTGTGAAGTCTACCCAAAGACAAGCACGTCTCTTCTCCCTCACACTGTGGCAGGTGCACGGGGCAGTCATGGGCAATGGTAGCACCTGGGGCACCTCAGCCTTAAGAGGTAGTACCCAATAACCAGCTCCTACCTCTTCAGGCTGTGGTGCCCCAGGTTTGGCTGGGGGACCCCCGTGGCAGCTTGGGCTGCAGGACTGCTGTGGGCTGAGGAGTGATGGCACACCAGAGACCCTCCCAGAGATGAGGCTTGGACCACACTGCGTTGCAGGTGTTTCAGGAAGATGGCTGGCCACCACAGGCGTTCCAGCAACAGGCAAGGACAGTGGGGAGACCTTCCGTGGGTCAGGAAGCAAGGGCTGGGGAGATGCTTGTGAACAGAGCTGCGAGACTGCACATTTCTCCATCTGCAGGAGGGAAGCAGCTGGTTCAGCCACCAGGTCCTTGCTTTCAGAGGGGTCCAGTGTGGTCTAAACTGGTCCAAACAGCCCAGAGAAAACAGCCAGCAGCCAACCCACCACAGCTTTCTGGCTCAGCACACCTGTTTAAACCACGTGCTCCTGTATTGGGATATAATCACATCCACGCTGTACAGCCAAGGACTGAGAACAGCAGCACGCCAGTGGCGAGTGCCGCTGGGCAGTGTGGTGGGAAACCCCAGCCCTACCACTGCCTGCTCACACTGGCAATACACAAGGAGACCCGTGATTAAGTGTCAGTGAAGAACGGACCTGTGAGTGCAGCGACGTGCTCACAGAACCCTCCCGAAGAGGAAGAAAGGCAGCATAGCCTGAAATAGCTCTTTCTTGCAGATGATTCACTTGCCTCTAATTATAGTCGAGCTTCTAAACACAATTTTCAATTAAAATGTTATAGTTCTTCTACAGCTGTCATTCCTGTGCTGGGGAAGAGATCAAGGCCAGAGCTATTAAAAGCCTTGGGAGTGAAACAAGGTGGAAAAAGCCCTTTGTAGGCTAAAATTGCCAAGAAGGAGCTTTGCCCTGAGCATTTTAGGCCCACAAAGCTATCATCTGTATTGGAAATATGCTTTCTGCTGCATTCCCAGCAGGCAAACAGGGCCTGTAGGAATAGTCTCTCATCCCTCTAAAAGTGCTGTGGTGCACACAGACCTTCTGCCCCCTTGAAGTGGTGCAGGGAAACAGGACAGGATATCTCTGCTGTCTGCCTCCTCACCCACAGGCAGGAAAGAAGAAGTACTGGAAAAAAGCATAGCACCATGTGAATGATCACACCAGGCTCCCTGCCTTTGGGTTGGCTGGTGACTTGCATGGAGTGGATGTCCAAGTAATAAAAGAGCCTATCTTGTTTCACCTCTGATAAAGAGGAACCTAGAAGGTAGAAGACGTCAAGAGGAAGAGGAACCAAGGAGGAAGGGCAGTTCCTTCCAAGGCTTTATCCCTCCAGAGAGCGCTCCTTTGCAGGCAGTGGATGGCCATGGTTACCCTCCCCACATATCCTAGCAGAATGCTGGCCAAACCAGTGCTGTAGGATGCTGCTTTGTTAGAAACCAGCTACCCTCGATCCATCTTGGCTATCTGAGTACAACCTCCTAGAAAGCAGCAGCACCCAGAGGAGGAGCTCTCTTTCATTGAAGCCCTCATGGCACATCCCTGTATGCAGCAGAGGTCTCTTCAGGCAGGCAGTCATTTTGCCATATGCAGCACAGTCCTAAGCAGCATCTCTGCTTGTTCCACTACTTAAACTTTGGCCGACTGTGCCCAAATAGCTTGTGTGGGACACCAGCCACCCAGTGAAGACTCCTAAGGCAAATTAGTAATGTGCTGCCTCCTGTTCAGCATGCTCAGGAACATCTCAGCTGTTAACTCTGCAGCCTGTGAGCATTTGGAGTTTACAGTTATTTTATCTCCCTAGGACAGATGGCAGACAGCGCTGTGGTAGAAGGGCAGATGGCTGTGCACCTATGAGCAAAACAGAAGCCCAAAGCCTGTGTGGGTAAGCTGAACAGTAAGTGGGCTCTGCTGCTGTTCCCAGCCACAGCACATAAACCCAGCCACATCCATGTGACTCTCATCACACACATATAGGATGTAGCCCTTAGGATCTCATAAAACATAAGACACATAAAGAAACAACAAGATGTAATCTGAAGATAAGGAAGTCATGGCACAAGGTGAGAGCAGCGAACCACTGCATTGGTACAGGACAGATGTGGCTGATCTCCCTCCTTGCCCATCATGGGGAAGCCACTCAAATCCTCCTGCCCAGGGTTGAACTATCCATCTTGGCATGGAGATAATACTCCTGGCCCCCAGGAGAGCACCAGCACATGGCAAAGAGCACAGTGGCAGCTCCTGCTGTCAGTAAGGATTTATTATATGAAATTGTCAGAACTTGTTGCAAAAAAAACATAATGTCTTTGCCCTACCTTACCCTTTGGTTTGATGATTTTCTTGTGGGTCCTTCCCTGCTCCAGATATTCTGCAATTCATTGATTCTATGCCTGCATGAACACACCCATGCCTCTTGGCGGAGCACTCCCCAGGCTTTGCAGGTACACCCTCATGCTTCCATGTAACCCACATTGGAAATCAATCTGTAAGTTAAAGATTAAAGGGAGACAACAAAGGAACATTCAGTGAGGGAAAGTATCTGCTCCTCATTCCACTAAAATAAACAGCAAGGCTCTCCAGTTAAATGTTGTTAGATTTCACCTATTATGTAGTGAAATCAAATGGCCCACATTTAAGCCTTATTGCTCAACGCAAGCTGTACTAGCCAATACAAATGTGAAATAGTTTAAGCCTGGGGGAAACAGCATCCTGAGAAACTCAAGTAGAGCTTTTCACAATGAAGTCTTCCAATAGACGAAACAGGCAAATAAGACAGGGCTGAAAATCTACTTACACACTTCCATGTCCCACAGAATTAAGTGGTTACAAACCTCTAGATTCTTATTAGATACCGTATTCCTCCAAGAAATATCAACTTTCACTTAAAAAGAGACCAAGTCAGACCCACAAAAGGGATGTCCTTCCTGGTCTCCAACAAACTAAACATCAGCTCTATGAAGCCAACATTAGGAAACCCATGTCCTGATCATTGTGGGTGATTTTTCCCAAGCAATTATTTTTATCCACCATGAATGTTGCTTTGCCCTTTTGGCCTTGACCTTATAATTAGTCTCTCTGGACAGAAAGTGAATCTTTGCTTGACTTGCTCACAAAGAAGTAATTGTAATTGTTAGCTAAGCTTGTCCTCTGGCGGGGTTTAATGCCAGGCTACATCCTGTGCTCAGTGAAATTCCCATCACTCCTTCAAGGGATGCTGCCTGAGTTTAGCAGCAGTCATCCAAACACAAGGTAGGAGATACCCAGGGTGTAAAACAGCTGCCAACTGTCAGAGCTCTTGGCAGGAGCTGCTGAATGGCAGAGCACAGTGGTCTCCATCAGTGACACATGCCCAAGCAACAGTAGTACAACACATGGTACAGGCTTCCTTGTCTTCCACTGGGAGTGCTTTATTAAAGTGAATAATGATGAAGAAACTCACTGTGCAGTTTCCTTTTTCCCATTTTTTAAATAAAAGAGGTGGAGTGAGCCCAGCAAAGGGTCATTAAGATGATGAAGGGACTGGAACACCTTTCCTATGAGGAGATGCCCTAAGAGCTGGGACTGATCATCCTGCAAAAGAGAAGGCTCAGGAGGGATCTTACCAATAAATATAAATACTTGGTAGATGGGGCCAGACTCTCCTCAGTGCTGCCCAGCAACAGCACAAGTGGCAATAAGCATAAACTGAAACATGAGAAATTCCACTTGAACACAAGGAAAAACCTTTTTACTTTGATGGAAGTCAAGCATGGAGTACCCAGAGAGATTGTGGAGCCTGCCAGCTTGTAGATATTCAAAATCTAACTGGACATGGTCCTGGCCAACCTGGTTAGGTGATTCTACTTGAGCAAGGGCTTGGACAAGATGACCTCCAGAGGTGCCTTCCAACTAAAAGATTCTGTAATTCCTTTGGGCTTCTTAGGCCTGTGGGAGATTGGGCCACTGAGTATCCTGAGTCCCTCCCGCCTTGTGCTACAAAAAGTTTGGTCGGATTTGAGAAGCCAGACTTAGAAGAAACACTGTGGGATTATGGCAGAAGCTGCTTGAAATAATAGTGTGATTCCATTAGGAAACTTGTTATTTTGGGAAGGGAATATAAAATATCTCAAAATGAGAAAACGTTTGATCATCAAAGGGCTCTTAGAATGTGAACTTGCTTGCACTGAGAAAAACTCATTTTTAGCCTGGTTTCATGAGGAACAAAGACGCACAGGATCACACTGTCTTGTCTGCCCAACTGGCTGCCAGCCCCTTTGTACAAGTGAAGTCCCATCATGTTGGGAACAGGGGAGAGGTCTCAGAGCAGGAGGTGTCAGGAAAACCTGCAACTGAGGAAGAGATAGATGCCGTTGGTGTACTCTCTGCTGGAAAGGCAGGGATAGCTCAACCTTGATCTGCTCAGCACAGCCAACAGTCAGATCAGCACAGACCCAGCCTGGCCACAGTTCAACATAACAGGTTAGAAAGAAGCAAGGATGTGATTTAGGATGAGCCCAAGAGAAATGAGCAGGAGCTGAGAGTCCTGTAGGCAAATCAGAGGCTGTGAACAGGCGCTGGAAATAGCATCTACCAGAAGCACAGAAAGGCGTCATGGATGTGCCTCATCAGGCCACTTACTGTGATCCATTTGCCATTCAGGATGCCCCCAGTCCCATTAGAGGCACATCACTGCTGCAGCACACCCAGACACCATGATCCTCTGCAAGAAAATATAGCTATTGCTTCCAGAAGCAGCTCAAGATCTCAGCAGAGGTGTTAAGTGCCGCAGCATCCCAGACGTATCTGGCTTTGCTCTGTCAATACTGGGACCACGATCCAGCTGGGGAGGGAAAGGAGTGACCAAGCCCCATCCTCTCCACAGCCCTGTGGCAGATCCAAGCTCCTCCTTCAACCTGGACCCTTTTCCATCAGGCATTGTCCTGGGTTCAGGGGCAGCCATCAATTTTTTCCTTCTTAGTAGCTGGTGCAGTGCTGCGGTTTTGACTTTTGGCCTTGGAACAGCGCTGATAACACCGATGTTTTCAGTTGTTTACTCTGACCAAGGACTTTCTGAGTCTCATGCTCTGCCAGGGAGGAGGAGATGTTGGGAGGAAGCAGAGACAGGACACCTGACCCAAACTGACCAAAGAGGTATTCCATACCACAGCATGTCATGTCCACTTTATAAACCCGGGGCAGTTTCCCAGAAGGGTTAGATCACTGCTCGAGTCAGGCTGGGTATCGGTCAGCGTGTGGTGAGCAGTTGTATTCTCTTCCCTTGTTATTTCCCTTCTCATTATTACTGGTGGTAGCAGCAGCAGTTTGTGTCACACCTTAAGTTACTAAACTGCTCTTACCTCAACCTGTGGGAGTTACGTTCTTTCCGTTCTCCTCCCCATCCTTCCAGGAGCAGAAGGAAGGGGGGAGGGAGGGGAAGTGAGGGAGGGGAAGTGAGGGAGGGCTGCGTGACTGAGTTGTCAACTGGGCTCAAACCACGACACCTGTGCATGCTGAGAACATGGGGTGGAGGGCAGTGAGATGGCAGCTGGGCAGCACAGGGTTGGATGTGTGCAGGGTCTGGTGGGACAACAAGCAAACCCATTGCACTGACCTGGAGGGGGACAAGGGCTGAAGTCTACACCTAGGTGCTTTTTAGCCTATAACAGGCACAGGGAAAGTTTATCACCTCCTGAATTCTGAGTCACCCACTTTCACGAGGAGGAGGTGAAGGCTCTCTCCTCACATCAACTGCAATGTCTCTACATTGCAGAGCTCACAGTCTCATCTTAAACACAAAACTCCCATCAGCTCCCAAACAGGTGTCTGGAGCTGGAGCTTTCATTTTGAATCTATTTCCATCTCAACTTACTGTATCCCCCAGTGTTCAAGTTGAGGGAAAGACCCTCTAAGAGTAGTTGAAACAAAGTTATTTATTAACAATAGACTAGGATGGAAATTCATTCATTCAGTGTGGATCCAGGGGTAGAATACAAGTTAAAATCAGCTTGGATTTGAGAAGTTTATGAAACTGGGAATAGCGTAAGTTTAAAACAAGTCCTTACAGCTGTTTGGGTTGTTTTTTTTTCTTCTTCTGTTAGAGAGATGTTTCTAGGACCAAGAGACAGACCTATTTCTGCCATGGAAATGCAGCCAGCTTGACACTGTGTCTGTGATTTTATTGGTTTTGCCATTTAAAAAATGGCCAATTTCGGTGCAGAAGCTTTTTACCTCCCTACAGAAAAATGGAATTTTTTATGCAATAATAATATTTTGTTACATGGGTTAGTTACTTATTTGCATAAGGCATAAGGAGAAAATGCATAATGCAAATGCTGTTTATGATGTGAATTCATCAATAGATTGCTAATATCTGTAATTTTAATACTACTGTAGAGATTGCTTTAAAATCTTGACTGAATTTAGTGCAAGCGTTGAATCTGTGCCTTTCATATTCTGCATTGTATCAATTTTTGAAATAGCACATATTTGGACAAAGAAAGTGAAGAAATCTAAGATGCCAAAGCAATCGCATCACAGCAAGTCAGGCTTTTCATTGTGACCAATTAAAATTGTAGAAATAAGCTTTCTTCCATGACACTTTACTCAGGGCTGGTTTCCAGATCCTTCCATGTAGGAGAAATAAAGTTTACCAACATTTCACATAGAGCCCCAAAATTCCATTTTCTGCACAAAGGAAAAGAAGGAAGAGGTTACTCAGTGAACATCAGCACCAATGACTTTTTACAAATAGCTTCTAATTCCCTATTCAGCTGGATATCATTGGGTCCTTCCATGTCCTCCAACATGTTTCTCTTCTGATAGTATCTCTGAACCCCTCCACAGCCATAACCACCTGCATGCACTAACCCAACCTAATTGTAATAGACAGCACAGGACAAAGAGGAGTAAAAATTAAGTGCGTGCTGCAACCTTTTAAGCAAGAATCAACTCTCTTTCAGATCCTGTCCTATCCACCAAATTAATTTGAAATCACCAAAACAGCTAAAAAAGGGTTTTGGGGGGCAGTGGGGCAAAGTGGGAAGACATGATAAACAGACACAGAATGAAAGACTGATTTGGGTTGGGAGGGACCCTAAAGCTTATTCAGTTTCAATGCCCTGTCATGAGTAGGGACACATTCCACTAGACCAGGGTGCTCCAAGCCCTGTCCTGGTCTTGAACGCTGCCAGGGATGCAAAGAAATAGGGAGATGAACAGTCTGGGAAAGGCTGATAAAGTAAATATCATGTCATCAGGAAACAGCCTGGAAAGGGAGGGGGAAAACAGAAAACCACACAAGTTAAAAACCATGATATTTCCATTAAAAAAAAAATCTGAAAAGATCAAAAATACATGCTTCAATCTATACAAAACTTCTGGATTTAAAACTACTGTTGAAAAAGTAGCTGATGTAATAAAGGGGGAAAGGGATGTGCTCAGAAAAGGTCTTATTGGAAAAGCAAGAACTTTCTTGCAGCCAAAAAAATGTGACGTTTCTGTTTGAAGTACAGAACAGAGACCAGCGCAGACCTGGGCCACTGTGATCTCAGTGTAACACCTGGAAATCACCAGGATAGTTATCACTCATTATCAAATCTGTTGTTATATTATCTCGTCACTGATCTCAGCTCTGGAGAGGGTTCAGAAGAGTCTGAGCTCTGTTCCCTCGCCTGCAGTGAGTGATGTTGATGCAGACCCAGCATTCACGCAATACACACTCAACTTCTCTACAACTTTAGCCCAGTCCTTTGGGCTCAATCTGCACCACCAGCTGGAGCTCTTATGAAGTGCTCCTAAAATGCTTCTGACAGTTTAATGCTGTCCAGAAGAAAGTGAGTTCATGTGCTCCCCTGGAGCACTCCACAGAGCCTCTCTAAGCAAATTCAGTGATGGAGGTTTTGCTTTAAAAGCTCATTCCTGAATTAGAATCTTACCATGGTAGCAGAGGAGCAGAGGGCATCAGGAGCTTCAGAGGGATCCCAGACATTTGCTGGTCTCAGCAGGCAATTCTGGCAACCTGTCAGTTTATCCTCTTCTTTTTTCTTTCTGAAGAGCCAACTGGGAAGCTGGGAACTGCCCTTCAATGAAGGATCAGGGAATGAAACAGGGATCTTGACAGGCAGGAGCTGTGGAAGATGTGCTTTTCACATGCTCAGGATGCAGCAAAACTGAGCTTTTTCCTCCACAGATTTAACAAAATCATGGAAAGGAGATGTGGTCACAGGCTTCAACTCCAAAAAAACTTGATATGTTCAGGCAATCTTATAGCTGTACAGGATACCTTTATGATCAGAATTGGAATCCAGTGGGAGCTGGAGCTGTTTCTCTTCCACCAGCATGAAAAACTTCAATAACAAAACCCAAACAAAGGGAAATAATAAAAAGAAGCACTGAGGCAAGGCTGGGTGAGCGAGCAGAAGGATTAGAACTGAGAAAAGGAGCAGCTGATGTGTGTGGAGGTGATTCAAATAGGGAGGTCTTGGGTGGTAAACCAGAGCATCTGCTCAGAGAGCACCCAGATGGGGTAAACATGAGGCCTGGAAGAAGCTTTCCATAGGCAGAGACAGAGTAAAATGGCTGAAACAGGGTTGCAGAGGACAGAGCCCTGCAGGAAAACCTATCTAGAAGGAAGTGAGAAGCCCCAAAGATGAATGCATGTGAAACCTCCAAGGTATGTGCAGAAAATAACAACGTGCAAATTGCCCCAGTAAACATATGCAAGGACAGTTTGGGGAAAAATCACCCAAAGCAGCAGACCTTCAAGAGGAGGGAAAGGCCAAGCAGGGAGTTGAGAGGCTGCAAGAGCTGCAGAGCAACAAATTGAATTTTCACAGCCCCATCTGACTGCAGAAAGAAAGCGTGAGTCCTCAGCCAAAGCTCAGGAGTGCCAAGTCAGGGTGGCTTTCCAACTGTAACCAGGGCCTCCCCTCTGTGAGCTCCTCCACATCTACATTTTATTGACTGCTGGTTCTCAACAATATCTTGTCTTGGTCCAATACAGGGCCTTAAAGAACATCCCAAGCTGCACCCCAGGCAGGCTCCTCTCTAAAAGACAGCAGAGGCAAAAAGGCCTTGAACCTTCTGTGTGCCATGCCTTCATACATTTGTTCTCAGCCCTTTCCTCTTCACATCCTGAAAATCAGCACTAGTTTATGTGTGATGCAATGTTTGCACTTCTGATGGGACCCCAATTTAGACTCCGCTTTGCGGTGTTTCTGCCCAGAATGTCTCTCCCCAGAACAAGCTCCCTAGTGATCAGACAGTACAAGGACAGGTATTATTTATAAAATGCGCTAGCTTTTACACAGAAAGAAACATCAAAGTGTCAGAATTAGATCACATAGCACAGACATGAAAAGGCTCATTAGCAGCTTTCCCCCACCTCCAGAGCCCTTGCGAGCGGTTCCCTGCTTCCAGGCTTACTTTCAGCCAATTCAGCAGCTTTCTGAAGCTGCAGCAGTCTCTGCACAGTCCTGGGAAGTTGCATTCCTGGAAGCTTCATCCCCAGGATGTTTTCATTTACCCCAACAACCCAGCTTCCTCCTGCTGCTGCTGCTGCTTTATGTTCTTCCTCCTGCCTTGCAAGGTGGGCTGCTCCTGGGACACAAGCAGTTTCCCTTTCTTAAGGGAAACTTGACCATTCACTCTTCCTCCAGAGAAGCAAAACTTATTAGGAACGAGCCAACCAAGTAAACAGTACTGCTCAAAGAGGGAATGGTACACAATGGTGCCACTCATACATGTAGGCAACATGGAGAGGGATTAGTCCTCTTCCACTTTCACTATCATGATGCTAGGCACTGGAAGCTGGGAGGTAGCTCTTATTTCCCCAGCCATCAGAGATGTGTCCCAGGACATCTGCCCCATTCAGGGCACCTTCCCTGGATGAATGAGCCACCCCCATGTGTCTCCACCATTCAGGAAAAGGACTGGACATGAAAGAGGAGTGACAGATCCTACCTCAGCTGCCCCAGGAACTCAAAGCAGATGTTTTCTATCACAAGCCCAAGTACCTGAGACAGTTACTGCTCACCATGACATGTTCCTCCCTCCCCCTGGTGTAATGGATGCTCCTCATTGCTCATACAGCCGGCAGGAATGTTTAAATCTCTGCTCAAAGGAAAATTGATTTTTTGTCAAAACAAGGAACCTTCAGTGGGAAATTATGTGTTATGATTTCCACTGAAAACAAATAGAGAATGGGAATGGAAATGCTTTGGGAAATGAGATCTTATGCTTCTGACCAAACAGAGGTGCTGTTTCAGCTGCCCTGGTGCCTCACTCCCACCTTGCCCAGACGTTGCCTCCATCCTCCCCACCCTGCTTCTCAGTGCACGGTTCTCCAGCTCCAGTGCAGTCCAGGGGCTGTCTCACCTGTGGTACTGAAGGGTGATACTGAATGGTGGCATCAAAGGGTGAATTTGTGGTTTCTGAGTAGGTTGTTCTCCTTCTCTCATATATGCTTGATGTTGCTGCATATGGAGGGAGAACAGATAGAGATATTTAGGCTGCTGATGGAGGATGAGCATGCATGTACCTACTATCAATTTTGCTTTTTTCATTGAGGAGTGATGATGCAGTCCCTACAGCCCTGGGTATCTGCATCACTGGCCTACATACTATAAATCAGATATTCAATCCTTCCCCTGCCCCCAGCTTTGGGCCCAACTTAGTAACAGACAACTAAAAATAAACCAAATCAACCCCCAAACCCAACTGGTTTATCTCCCAGTGCCCAGACCTTTAGGTTGTGCTGAGATAATGATTCCAAACCTCTCCAAGGCCAGTGGCTTAAACGGTTCCTCTGCAGAATAAAACCTAAGAACACTACTTCGTAGCAGGACTCCAGGTGTTGGCACCTTGACAATAATATCGCCTACAATAAGACTTGTGACATGATCCTGGGAGGTGGCATTGCTGCCTCTTAGGTAGTGCTGCCTGCAGTTACCAGATGTACCTGGCTTTGGCAGGGAGAGCCTGGGGGCTCTTTCCCATCTCTTCTCACCCTCAGCACCTGCAGGACACCCTGGGTGCTCTCAGAAACCACCTACTATCATCTCCTTTGCCAGTCAAAGACTACATATGTCAGCCCCCATCTCCCCCCCTCCTTTCCCTACAGATCGGGAGCCTTTTATCCTTCCAGTTGCCTTCCCAAGAGATGAATATTTTAAAATCCTCCTTTTTGCTATTTTACACAAAATATATCAAATGTTAAATACGTGCCAAAGTGTCCTTTTGTTGTTTTCTGTCTTCTCCGTGCTAAGGCTTCCTGGGCTCAGCAGTTGATGCAGGAATGTGCCTTTACTCCCATGGAGGCAGCCCTGGGCTGGCTGAGCCTGGGCAGGTGAGATCCTTCCCTGCATAAAGTACAGCTCATGTGGAACTGCTGGGTAATTCATTCCTGGCATATATCTCTATTGATTTATTTATTAGACCCTGAGATCGCAGGGATGGAGATATGTGTTTCTGGAAGTGTTCACACTGGCAGTGCTGGAGAGCAGCCATGATCCAGGCACCCAGCCACCTCCGGAGATGCTCAGAGGCTGTGTTCGAGGTACCACATGCACCAATACATCTGCTGGGAGGTGAATGTTGCTTACACCTGGATATGGCCTGGCTTCTGGAGACAAACCAGCCAAGGAGTAAAAATAAATACAATGACTCAGGGCTTTCTAAGGAACCAGTGGTCCAGCAAATTTAGCTCCTAGAAATGCTTCATACCAGATATTACCCTGGAAGACCTAAAGTTTAATGTACATTGCATTGTGTAAATCTATAGCATCAGGACAGACTGATTTCTTCCTCTCCCAGCTGATTAGGCATGAGCCTCTACCCTGAAGCTAGGAACCTGTTAATACGCTTTTCCTCAATAGTACAACTTCAGGCCCTGTTCTTATTCAGAAAAAAAAAAAAAAAAACCAAAAAAAAAAAAAAAAAAAAAAAAAAAAACACCACAAAATACTCAAAGGCAAATATAAAGAGAAACTGTCAGAATACAACAAAAGGGAGAGATACTCAGAGGTCTTCTCTGCATTTCATTTGCTCTCATAAACGCCCACTGCTCCCACACCACCTAGGCAAGGTAGCTCCTCCTCCATTCTGACTCCTGCAGATTTCCACCTCCCACGTCCACATGTGCTCTGATGTTCCAATCCTCTCCATCTCGCAGTCTCTCCTCTCACCTTGCATATGTATCCAGGTCTTTCCCAAGGTCTCTCCTTCCTCCTGCTGCTTCTTTGGGCTCAATCTCACCATGTGCTCCAAAGCCAGCTGTAGATAGCAATCTCCATTGCTAGACAGGGATGAGTCAGGTCAGCATCTAGTACCACAGGGCTTGTAGGAAGGACCTGGAGAAGGACCTCCAGGCACTGGAGAGCAGGGGTCAATAACAACAATACAACATGCTCTGAATTGCCCTCCAGACCTCACTGAGCATGGTGGTACTCAGATACACTTCATGTGGAACCACCCACATTTAGACACCAGCATGTAGATGCTTGGACCTGGACTCCAAACTCACCACCACTTTCCTGGCAGAGCATCCAGACTGGGTCATGCTGTGCATCACAGGAGGACAACAGCTCATGGTCACAGTGCTGCTGGGCAATGTGAAAAGCTGTTTCCTCTGGTGTCCTGCTTGAGGAAGGGCAGAGCAGCTTCCAGGCTCAATTCCAGATGTGCAGATCACTCAGCGAGCTCAGGAGACTGGCTCCTGGAGAGCTTCCTGCCGAAAGCAAAGGCATGGTCATGACAGAGATCACACTGCAGAGCCCTTCATTCCTGCCATGGCCTTTGTGAGCTAAAAGCCAGCACTGGCACATCCCACTCAAGATGCAGTGTCCAAATGCACAATCACCCCAGATGTACAGAGCAGCACCAGGAGCTCCATCAGGCTCCCGCTGGTTTCCTTGTACAGACATAAACCACTCTTGTGCCTGGGACTCTCATAAACAGTTTTTTCAGCTAATTATAATGGTAGCAGCTGTTATCTGTAGATCTGTCAGCTCCAGTGAAGGTAGGTGGTGGGTAGTTAATGTCAATGTAACTGCCCTTAACGAACTACAACTTGTCACCTGGAAAAGGGGAAGCTGCCCCTTTAAAGATTCCAAATATTTTCCTCCACAAAATGCTTATTGATGGTACTGACTTCTCTGACTATTCCCTGGCTTCTCCTCCACGGATCAAAGCCTCTGCCTCATGCTGGAAGGATGGTATTTCCAAAGAACCTCCCCCAGAAGGGACCTGCTCACCCAGCAATCAAGCACAGGCACTGCTCGGCTCCACCACAGCATTGTTAGAAGCTGAAAATAGCAAAGGGCAAACCTCTGCTACACAGCCGTTTGTTATTTTTACTGCTTTATTCAGATCTGACCACTAAAAAATTCATTACATCCAAAGTTTAATGAGAAATTAAATGGATGGATTGGCTGTAAACAGCCTGTGTGAGGGTGTGAACGTTGCCAGAGGGGCTGTGGGCTAATGAAATGTTTAATGCTGAGGACTGCAGTGAGCTCGGGCACAGCAGATGCTGGGTTTGGTGTATAAATAAGCGCAATGAAATGATCTCATGTTCTCTTGACACTTCCATGAAACCCTCCTCCTCCCACAAAAAGAGCTTCAAACTTCTCCAGAACTTCCTGCAGTGAAGGCTCACCTCACAAAGCGCCATCCCCTCATCCTCCACCTCCTGCCTAAAGGGTCAGCCCTTGGCAGGCTGGGTTTACAGCAAAGGAGTTTTGTTGTCTGCAACTCCTTTGAGTAAATGCACATGTGTTTTGGCAACCTCAGGGTCAGAGCTCTGAACACTGGTCATCAAGGAGCTTGTCCTCCTGCATTTCCCAAAGGAGGAGGAGTCCAAACAGCCTCAGGATCAAACCACAAGGAAAGCCATGCAATTCAGACTCAGGGGTGCTCAACATGAAGCAACAATGAAGCTTAACTGGTCCACAATGAGCCTTGGGCACCAGGCACTCCAGGAAGCACTACAGAATGAGCAGCTTGCATAGAGCATCTCAGCTGCACAACTTACAATTTGGATGAAAGAACAGGACTTGTCCTCAGATCAGATCAAATCAGGGCTATGTCAGGCAGTGGCAAAAGAGGTGGATCCTTGCAATACCATCACACGCATACAGGCTGGTCAGTGCACCCTTTAAACATCTTTGGCATCCCAGTTGATCACTTCTAGGTGATGCAAAAGCAGCATCAGCTCCTAAGAAACTAGGTACATCAGATGTGACAACTTGCAAACAGCGTGACTGGGGATCAGGGCCACGACCAAGGCCAAGAGCAAGACAGCACCGTGGCATACGCCTTATGCATATATCCTGCTCAGCAGATGTGTCTGGGTGTCATGGTTTGAGGTTAAGTGCTTGTAAGAGAGAGGAGGGATTTCCTGTTGTTTTCAGAAGGGAGAAGAGGGGATGTTTGGATTTTTTTCCATTACAATTCTTTAATCTCCTTGTAAAACTGGCTGGTAGGCTTGAAGCCAAAGGCAAATCTCACAGATTCCCAAGGGCATCCTTTAAATCAGAACAAAACCAGTGGAATTTGTTGCTCAGAGAGGTCAAGATTGCACTTGTGACCTTCATTGTCACCTGATGACCTGCTCCACTTTTGACAGTGAGCATCAGAGGAGCAGAGCTGGAGCAGGAGCCTTCCCCAGGCTCAGCCCAGAACACACTTGAATCTTTCCTTATCAGGTTATCTCTCACTTGTTTGTTTGGAGGCAGAACCACATGCTCAGATAGAATGGATGATCAAAAGCCCCTGCTTCCCATCATCTCATGCTCTCAAAGGACTTTTCCCCCTTGGTGGGCACATGGGACAATAGTCAGGGCACAGAGCAGGAAGCTGCATGGTAGAGCAGGCCAGGCCTCAGGTTATTCCTTCACCTCCCACAGCATTATCAGAAGATGCCTTGGAGCCACGATTGCTTCACATATCTGAAATGAACAGAAAATGCACATAAAGCACTACAAACTTCCTCCTGAGTGAGGTCTCAAATGTAAATGTGCACAGAAAGCATCTCACAGCAAGGATTTTTGTCGAGGCCTCAAAATGAGGCTGGCTTAACCTGGAAGAGGGTTAAGCCTCTGCAAGGCACACAGCCAGCACTCAGACCAGAAAGGTTGACAAAACACAGCAGAGGACAGGATAAGCAGCAAAAAAACCATGAAACTTGGTCATGAGCCTATAGAAATGTCCAAATGTGAAAGCTAGGAATTGATAATTCAGACCAGGTCTATTATGGGGAGGAAGGAGTATCATCCCTGGGAGCCACATATTAAGAGAACTTGGGACAGGTGACTAGTTCAGAATGGTTTCCATATATCAAGTCAAAGAGGCAAATACCTGCTCTGAATTATTGCATCCAAGGAAAGAGCCTGTGCCTCCAAGTTCAGCACTGCTGGTACCGCTGCTGGAATAGCATGTCCCATACCAGGAGGGCACTGATAGGCTGGAAAAGGTACAGGAGGGAATCAGGAGAACGGGCTGTGGACTCTCTGCTTCATTTATCAGGGAGAAGGTTAAGAGTGATTTGATCATTATCTGTAGCTGCCTGCTCAGGGAACAGGAATCCAATAGCCCAGAGCTCTTCGAACCAGTGCAGATCTAACAGGATACAAAGCGGAACCACACTGAAATGAGCAATAGGGCATGGAAGTCTTAACATGGAGATTTAAAACTAATTTACCAAGGATTGTGGGGGATTCACCAACACTACAAGTTCTAAATTAAAGCCTTCTGCCTAAGAGATACAGGCTGGGAGCAAAAACCTGCTCAAGGATAACCATCAAATGTGATGTCTGGAAATAAGACCAGAGAGCTGCTGCAAATGGGAATTTCATACAGAGGAAAGCTGCAAATGCTAAGACAGGAGTGTCTACCTTCACATTGTCAGGTTAACCTGGAGTGTTTCTCCCATCCTGAGTAACCAGGGCCTATTCAAAAGGTTAAAGTGCTCCATTTGTACCCAGTATGACCTTCAAATACTGACATTTAATCCCTGCAAGATGGGAAATTCTCCCATGTGTTTAAATAGGAACATACAGAGTGAGAGGATGAGCAGTGGCACGCATATCCCTAAACCAAAAGCAAGGGACATGGAGGAAACACAGCCCCTGCTGCAGACACACCACTGCCCTCCCTCCTGGAGGCCCAAATCGTCTCATCAGGAACATGCTCTGTTTCTTTCAACCTAACACAGGGGCTGAAGAAACTGGTTTGGATGCTCCAGGAGCCAGGCACCCTGCCAGCTCTGTTCTCCCATGCACCCTCTACTACAGCCCAGGGCCCCATTTGCCACCAGTCACAGAAACACCTTGAAATGAACAGGCATACCCTGCAAAAGGAGAAGAAAAGTAATGTGACATCCATAAAGCATAATGGAGGAAGCGGCAGGGACTCTCAGGGTGGATGACAATCCCACGTAGCTCTGATATCACCCACTTAACTCTGCTGTCAGGAAGCAGAGAGAACTGTGGTGGGTATGTCCATTCAGCAGATAGAGCACCATATGTCCAGAGGAGAGCTGATCTGCGCACCTGGAACTAACCTGGGCTCCTGAAAGGCACCAGAGACCTTTCTGGGAATGTTTTCCAGCATCCCCAGGTGGGCACTGGAGCTGAGTTACTGCTGGGAGCAGCCCTGCAGGCAGCATGTGATGCCTGATGCATGCCAGCAGGCTCCAGGAGCTCTGGTGCCTCCTGAGAACACCCAGCTCCTGAGTGTTGCGGTTTGCTGGGGTAAGGGTTACCCCAGGTGGGTGAGGGTTACCCATAGTGACAAAGTGTCCAGGGGGTGGTGGTGGAGCAGTTAGTCGACTCAATATGAGTGATAGAACAAACTCCATTTATTTCGCTACAAACCCGTATTTACACACTGTAACAAACACCTTTGTTGTCCACACTCTATTTTTACTTATCATTGACTAACGGCTGCTGTCCATGGCATAAGTCCAATTGTTAATTGGATAGTTCTTTCCCATCGCCTCCCGGATACATATCTTGCTGGGAACAGGAACTTCTACCAAGGTTAGCTCTCGGGATGTTCCACAGACATGCAACTCCCTTCATCCCTCCTTTATCAGGATCCTGCAAATATTCAGGACTTTCCATCCGGCCCAAGGACAGCTTATTTACAGCTTGCTTTTAACTCTTCTCTTTACTTAGTTTCATCATGACTTGCAGTCAGACCTAACACTTATGCTAAGTTATAACAATATATTTATGCAGCTGACATTCTTCTAATTACATGGTCTTATATATATATATATAATGTGATGCAACAACCCTGTAAAGACAATTAGAAAACCAGCTCCAAGCAGCATCATCTCAGTGAGAGGTGGCATGCTCACTCTCTGCAGGTGTCCCCGCAGAGGCTCTGCCCCCCCCACTGCATGAGTCTCAGGCTCTTGTACTTACTGACTAAAATTCACTCATTCCAACGCAGGTGGCCAGCCTGCATCAGAAGTGCTCAGCAGTAT
>JASSUY010009175.1:17495-35578 GCA_032466535.1 Forpus xanthops | reverse complement strand
TCGTCCTCGTGGCCCTCCTCTGCACTTGTTCCAACAGTTCCATGTCCTTTTTATGTTGAGGACACCAGAACTGCACATAGTACCCCAAGTAAGGTCTCACAAGAGCAGAGCAGAGGGGCATTCTAAAGGATTCTGCTGTATGCCTCTTTTAAGCACATCTACACACATTCTTCAGAATCAAGGCACCTTTTACAACTGAAATGAAACATCCGTCAGCCCCTTCCAACCTGACTGGAATGCTACAGAGCTCTGCTCCTTCCACACCAACTCCAGCCAGCACCCCAGAAACACAAAGTCTTCCTAGCGAGGAATGATTCTTTGAAATCTTCTGTATTTGCTCCTTTGCCATACCCAGGTCTGTAACTAGGTCCATGTCTTCATACCTGTCAAACCCTCCAGCCCTATTCCTATATGGAATCCCAGTGGATATGAAAGTGCAAGTCTAGCTAACATCTGAAGAAAACAAGTGTGAACTGTCCTTAAGGAGCATTTCAAATACCTTTCTGAAGGTATTCATAGTGTGAAATGATGAAAACTCATAAATTTTCACAGAAAAATTATAAAGCCAACTATGGAGCTACAGAGCTCTCCTCTTTGGATTCTTAGGCTGAAACCTTTAAGGAGCCTAACAAACAACAGCCAACACAATATGATAAGGGATTGCCAGCCAGTGGTGGTGGGACAGTCATCAGCCAACAAGCTCAGCTGGTCCAAAACAACAGGACCAGCCTTTAAAAGAGATAAATGCTTTTATATTAGGAATACATCTTAAAACACAGCAACGGGGGGGAATTTTAAATGTATCCTCTGTTGAGAAAATATAACCCGGATTTTTGAAGATCTGTTTCTGCCAAAAGAAATTAGCATACAGCCCCTACACAGACTGGAATAACATGGTAAGTAGGATGAGACAGGGCAATACTTTAGTCTAAGCAGACCTCTCTGCAAATCTCTCTCAAGGTCTTCAGCGAAAGATTTTCTTATTCTCTGGAATGAATATACATATAGACATATAAACATATAAACACATGAGAGGATGGAGAGACCAAACACGATTACTGGTTCTGGAGTCACTCTCAGGACTGATTACTGAAACAAAGTGCAGATTGAAGTGCAAAATTCAGTGTACTCTGATGCATCGTTTGAGTTGTTACAACCTTGTTTTACAACAGTGAAATAAAGTTCCCTCAGATTTTGAGATGTCAGTTCAGCTTCACCCAACTTCTACTCAATGTTACAATGAAATGATAGGAGATGTTAAGTTTTGCAGCAAAATTCTTTCAAAATAACACATTGGAAGCATTTTACAGAATATAAATTATATCTATATGTACACAGATAATATACAATACATACAGAGCTGAAACTACACAAAGGAAAGGTGTGCTTGCATTTAAAAAATGATGAGCCAGTGGCAACATTTTTGCTGAAGTCATCAATAAATCACCAAGTGAGCACCAAATCTTCCAGTTGCATTAGAAGTTCGTAAGTAGTTTTAGCATAAAGTCTCTTCTGGAAGCTTCTGAAAGTGAACCTCTGGAAGGTCAGTTCAGTCAGTCTATTTAAAGTCAGTATGCACATGGTGCAACAGGGAATTGGAAAATTCGGTGCTAAAATCCAGGATATATATGGGATTCCTGAAAGACTGATTCAATTGTTTCTCATTACCTACTGTTGAGGAAGGCAAAGAAGGCCAGGGATCAGCATTACTTATAAATGAAGCAGCATTGTGATTTTGAGCTGCAAAATGTTTCAGTCAAAGCAGATACTCCAACAGGGAAAAACAAGGATGAAAACTGCTGATGATACGTAACATCTGAGCTCAGCAATTTCAGACCAGAGAAGTTCAGCAGGGACAAGAGGAGATTCAGTATTAGTGAGCCAAGGCAGCAGCCACAAGCACTCAGCATTCCTTCTGTGTCTTCACATTCCTAAAATAGATGTCAGTACAAAAATGCAGACAAGGGTAATTGCTCTGTTTCTCTCCTCTAAGGAAGGAGGAATTAGTGACACAGCCCATTATACTCTGCTTTCTTGTTCCAAATGATACAAAGGCTCTGGCAAGTCCCAAGTCACATTTCCGTATTCCCTGCTTTACTGTGAGAGGCCTGGGAAACACGACTGATGCTGCTTTCAATAAAGAGCTTCAAGCCCTCTAAACCTTTTGCATAGAGGTATTCCAGATACCAATTCCACTTCTTTCCCTATAAAAACAGAAAGAATAGTCAGATGTGCAGGGCACACCTTTGTCTCTTAGACCATTCTTGTTGCCAAATATTGCCTTTCATACTTTGACAATACCCATCCTAGCTTACAAGTATACAGGGTCATATCCTGACTCCACATGCCCAAACTTATCAGTTATGAATTACACATTCTTAGCTTGACCACGACAAATCATGATCATAGAATCATACAACAGTTAGGGTTGGAAAGGACCTTAAGATAATCTAGTTCCAACCCCCCTGCTATGGGCAGGGACACCTCCCACTAAACCATGGCACCCAGGACTACGTCCAACCCAGCCTTGAACACCATCAGCAATGGAGCATTCACAACTTCCCTGGCCAACCCATTCCAGTGCCTCATCACCCTTACAGTAAAGAATTTCTTCCTCAGACCCAATCTAAACTTCCTCTGTTTAAGTTTGAACCCATTACCTCTTGTCCTCTCAGTACTTTTTAATTCTGAAGATGTTTCTAAATCCCAGTTCTAAAAAGAGTAAAGTCTTTTGGATCAATAGTAAAGATGACAGGAACTAAACTAATCTGGATATTAAAGCCTTCCTTCCATTACTAGTGGCAATTCCTCCAGATCAGGTTTGAAGTGCACTGTGATACAGGAAACAAACCACCACTGTACTCACTCAGCAGATGATCCCTGTTCAGGCTGAAACAAAGCTACGTATCCATCTCAGTAATTTAATATTAAGTTTGTTAATAATAGAAACTGTGTTTCAACTACACCAAAACCAGAACTTGTTCTACAGAGAACAATAAACAGTGCTGTCCTGACATTGCACTGACTTGTGCACGGACCATTACCCACAGATGAGCAGATATAGAACTTTTCAGATGTTGATGTTCTCCTGTAAGGCACTGAACCAAAATCTACAGATGGAATTTTTATAGAGCATTGGTGGAACTGGTGAATATTCTCACCTCAACCTCTCCTACACAGCTGCTGAAAACTGCCTGTATTCACTTCATTAAAACAAGAAATCTTACCTTAATTACACTGAAGTTGAAGGTGGTGTCATCTGGACAAGCCTTAAGGAGAAAGAATCAAAACAGTATCAAGTCAGATTAAAAAGTACATCCAGAGTTGCTGGGCCTCTGCTTAGTCCCCTCCTAAATCAGGGATTGTAGGTATGCAAATATATTCAGAGATTTTTAAATCACGCTTCAGACTGGGTTTCCAGCATCATACCATGTTCCCCAAGGGACCAGATAATGTGAGGCCTTCCTGCCCCATTGCTACAGCATTACTGGACAGCAACAGAAAGTATTTATTTAGGTAACTCTAACCATTGCCTCTCTGCAGTGTAAAAGGCACCCTCCCCTCAAAGCATTAAACATAGATGAGCAAGAGGAGAGAATCTACGTTTAGATTATTGCTTGTGTTCTCCAAGTGTGCTGCAGAGCAGTGCCCTCTGGTGCTTAACACTGATCTGCTTAAGATGGCACTGCAGCTAAGTATTTCTCCTGGCTTAAGACACATGTGATGCTGCCAAGCAAAAGCTCATTTGGTTCTGCAGGAGGAAGAATGCAAAGATTCTCCCATGTGCACCTGTATACAGCTGAACTGTGTTTCTTGAATTTCTGCAGTTCAACTGTTTAGGTCACACTGCATATTTTGTGGGGGCAGAGGCACTATTGGGAATCTTTTACTGATTAAGTCATTTCTTTCCTTATTTAGCTATTAGTTCTATCTTCAAAATGATAAGCACAAGTACACATCTAGAACTGTTACATTCATGCTTTCATACCACACAAAGACTATTCAAAGTGTTCCACTCATGTGACACACACACAGAATGCCAGAGCAGTTTTTGAAGGCCTAGTTGACTCAAGTCAGATACTGCGTTGAGCCATGCCTCTAGAGAAACTGTCAAGACAATATCCAGTTCTGTCAAAGGCCCAAACATTGGCATCCACAATTACCTGCTGCAGGAACTGGATAGCATAGCCTATCATGGCTGGGTGATAAACAATGTTAAAGCTGGTTTTGAATTCCTTCACTCCGGTTTTGATCAGCAGTTCATCAGCCATATGAAGACCTTGAGGATGAGTATCCTTCTGGAATACATTGGATGTCCACAGACAACCCACCATGGCTGTTATGTACTGGTTGTACTCTTTGTACGTCTCATTGCTGAACCTGAATTGCTGTATTTCCTGAGGGACAAGAACATAAATGAAAAAAAAGCATCCTTGAAGCAGTTATATGCCTCCCTCCAGTCCTTAAAAGAAGGTCATCACAACACCTCCTCTCCAAACGCAAGTCCTTGCTAAGGTCTGTTCCAGCGCATAAGTTTATGTACAATACCTTTTCATTGTGCTCATTTTGTTTTGCAGCCACCAAATTGGTTCGATACCTGAGAAAAACAAGCAAACAAATAAGAAAGTTGGGAGCCTGTAAGTTTTTACTACCTACCAGCATTGAAAATAAGCTGGAGGAATATATTTAGAAAGCTTATTTCCTACACAAGAGAGATCAAACTTTACTGATAAAAAGGAGAGATAAAAAAGAACTCAAAAGGACTTTATCACTTGGCCTTCCCAGGCAGAGCAGTGAGACAGTTTTAGTTTCTTAATTGATTAAGACATGACCAGTTTCCCTGGGACAGTCACCTTATAAAGGCAATATGTAACTATTGATATACAGCCTAAAAATCAGCAGAGAAATGCAGTGCATTTTTACGGAATCTTTCACTAAGCAGAGTAATAGAAGCACTGTAAGTAATGCAACATGACAGCTGCTCTCTATAAGCAGCCCTGGCTCCTCTTATTTCCCAGAGACCATCCTGTCACGTTAATTACCCTGCAGACTCCTTAGAGAAAGAGGCCACATGGAGAGGCCTGTGCCAGCTGTCAGCAGTTGTCTGCTCTTCTGACATGCAGCCACTGGAACTAACAAGACCAAGAGCAGCAGCCATGTTGGGGGGTCCTGCAGAGCTAAACTCTGCTGTCTTTGCACCTGAAAGCAGCACAAGGCAGTCCTGAAGGCCAAGAGTTTGGAGGCTGCAGAATTGCTTCATACTCAGCCCATGTAAACTTTTAATTACAGATTCTGTAGTCTAGTGGTCAAAGCACAGGAGTAATTATTTACTACTAGTGATTCCAGCTGGCTGATAAGTTCTCTCAAAACAATATAGGAACTCCTTCCTTCAGATTTCAAAGATACAGAAATAATGCTATGAAAAAGGTCAAAATCCTGCTATTTTGGATAACAGACTGAAAAAAAAAAAAAAAAAAAAAGCAAAAGATGAAGTAGGAACTACAGCTATAGCATCCTGTATCATGAAAGCTCAGCACAGCTGGAACTTCCACCTTTGCCTTGCATGGTAAGAAAAAGAAGATGATGGCATGATGATAGTTTCGTTTCTAAGAGACTGAAAGAGAACACAAGGAGTCCCTACAGCTCACACCATTTGTGGTACCTGTACATAATGTAGCAGAGTTGATTCAAGTTGACAGGATCCATGCTGAGGAGCACTGGGTAGAAAACTCCAGCAGGAGGCATTATCAACAAAGGCATATTGTACTTCAGATATATGTCACACACCTGTAAGAACAAAGCAAATCAAGGCAGACAAATACTGCCATTAACAAACCCCAAACGCTTTAAGAGTGAAAAAGCATATGACGGATTCCAGCTCCACCAAGTTCACCTAGCAGGGACGGCCAGGGTGAAGCAATTTGATTTCCTTCTCAATATGAGATATATCATCAGTCCATATCTCAGTCTCTGCTTCAACCACTTAGGTATACCATATGTTTTGTCATGGTTGCTTAGAGTCAAACCTACCCATGGAGGTCACATGGCTGTAAGAGAGAAGACATGAGGAAACTAGAGAATAGGCTTGAGCCTATTTGATGCTCCTAGTTTTTCTCCAAGACAAACTGGGGAAAGCTTCATTTTTTAAGGAGGAAAAAAAAATAATTCAGGACATGTTTGAAATTGAAATGAACATTGCTCTTTTCTATAAATTAGCACTAAAAGAGCATGTTACGCCATATTGTTTCTTCCTCTTCCCTTAAGTCACAGTTCATCTCTGATTTAAGAGCAACTGCTTTCTAGCGGCATATTTAGTTCTGGCTAAGGATGCAACAGCAACAGTCATCACCTGTAGGTCAACCAAGTATTTGAAATATTCTTGCATTTAATCACAAAGTTCTGCAAACTATGAGGAAGATGTTTGCTCTTTTAAGCTAGACCATGACAACATCCTTTTCATGTATTGGGATTCTGAAAGCCAGAAATGAACAAGATACGTACCATCTCATAGAATTCAAGGATGAAATACAGCAAGAATGTATGATTGCTTTCCAAACGCAAGGCAACCGTAGATATCATTCCAACAAAGTTTATCAGTTCAGCCACCATGTTCACTAGTCCAGAAAAGGTTGTATTCCTGCAGCAATGACATGATGCAACATGAGTATATACACCTCTCTGCACACAGTAAAAAGGAAAAGCAGTAAAAAAGAAATTGAAGTTTACCCTTCTGCCCCACAAGCATTCAGCAACACGAATTTGTTCAATATATCCAGTAACATACTGTTACCAATGTTAGTACAAACATGACCCAGCTCTCAGTGCTACAAGGATTTGACTTTTGGAAATTTCAAACTTCAGTGTCAATAGAAATCTTTTTAAAGAAAGAGAAAGAAGAGCACTGACAATGGCTAATGAATTCAAACTGAAACAGGGAAGTTCAGGTTAGCTATAAGGAAGAAGTTCTTTACTGTGAGAATGGTGCACTGGCACAGGTTGCCCAGAGAACTGGTGATCGCCCAGAGAACTGGTGAATATCCCATATCTGACAGTGCTCAAGGCCAGGCTGGACAGAGCCTCAGGTAACATGGTTTAGTGTGAGGAGTCCCTGCAGAGGGCTTGGAACTAAATGATCTTAAGGTCCTTTCCAATCCCAAACTATTCTATGATTCTATGACAAGGTAGCTTACAATACAGCAGAAACATTACAACATTACTAACCTTCTAGTTTTTCTTTATGCTGGTAATAGGGTTAGAATATATCCACTAGTGAACGACACACAGAACACTGCACTTATTTCAGACAAACTTACAAAGAATGGGTTTGGGAGTCAGACGCTGAATCCAGATGAACCATCTGCCAATTTAACCAGTTCTGCAACAGCCTTTTCAGGCTTTCAAGAACACTGCACTGCAAGAGGTAAAACCAAGAACAGATTGGTAACAATTTACAAAAGTGACTAATACTAAACAAGAAATGCCATGAGAGTTGATACATACAAGGAAAGATATCAAGAGTTTCCAGGACCATAAAGAGCAGTGAGGTAACTGCATATTCCCTTGAACTGAAGGTACGATTACACAGCTTTTCCTGGAGAATGTGCACTTCAAATACTGAGCTAAAATTGCAGTAAATAATTGCAAACCTACTATTGTCTTGTGTACTCTCATTTCTTTTTATTTCCAGTGCCTTAGCTTAATCCCAGTCAAAAAAAAAAAAAAAAAAAAAAAAAAAAAAAAAAAAAAAAATCTTAAAGGCACTCAAATTTCCCCAATCCTCCTGTGGACACAAACCTCCTCAAAAGTCCCCTATACAATCCCTCAGACTGCTACATCTAGTACAAGTGCAGATATTGTATCAATCAAAACTAAACAGCCACTGTATTCACTTAAATTACCTTAAAGTAAAGGGATGATGTGAAGAAGAGCTGTGCCAGGGGATCGTAGAGATCTGGTTTCATTTCTGAAAATGAAACGAGAAGGCGGTATATCATCTGTGGACAAATTTTGTCCTTCAAGATCAGACATTGTCCAGTCTCACTCAGAGGATCACACATACCAAACAAGCTGTTGAGGGGGATCCAACTCACAAGACTGAGGATTTGTGATCGGCAGCACAAGCCATCCCAGAGAGGAAGGCTCCGATACAGGAACTCTTCACAGGAAGAAAGTCCCTCCTACAAAGCAGAAGATGAACATTCGAAAACTAATCTTATATGCCTGTACCTTGCCATGCTCACTTCACCCTGGAGAAAGAGACATGCAATTCACCAGGAAATTCAAATTATAATTCTTAATATCATTCTTAAACTACCTTTCCTGTAGAAAACAAGGTCCTCTTCAGAATATTGACTTGCCTTAGGAATATGTTTTATTACTTGAGACACTATCACTTCTCAGAGATATTACTTGAAACAGGAAAGTCCCAAAAGTAGCTTAAGGGAAGACATCATGAAACCCTTGCTTCCCCAAAGCAGGCACTTACATGCAAGAAACACTGTGCCCTGCAGAGGATTTCCAGGAAGTCTCTGAATTCTTCTTCATTTTGGCTATTCTCAACCACACACCAAGTACACTCTAAATAGGAGAGAATACTGCATTCAAATATGAGCACAGCAAGAATTTGCACAATCAGAAATAAAATTCAGTTCTTATCCAATAGGTATTTTAACAGTATGCAATTATCAGATTATCACTATAAATCTGAATACCAAAGTACCCTTAGCATAAGGTGAAAAGCCTCAGACATCCTTCACCTCTCTACCATACAAGGTAATATTAAGTTCCTACCTTCCTGAAGAGTCTGGCTCAACCAATAGTGAAGCCTCAGGTAAACAGATTCATCTTGGGTGCAATTTATGTAGTGAAGCAATAAAGGGTTTGTTAACACTGAACCCATCCGGGAAGGAAACTGCATGAAAAATGAAGAAAAGCAACAAACAAAGAGTTATTCAGTATTTATATCAGCAAATTGCCAAAGAAACTCATTCTATCAGAACTGTCCAATCCTCTTATCAGTAACAAGAGCATCTCCAGGACTCATTTATCAAGCCTAGATAGGACTACATGCTCTGTTAGGACTAGGTAGCTCACACACTATTCACATATAAACTGGGGTTAGAAGTATAACCTCTGATCTCTCAAAAAATTCAGTGACCTCACCAAGACCTTCCAGAAACTCACCTCTAGATGGTGGATATTCTGTATAAGCTGAGGAAAGGTCTGCAGGAGCTCCAGTGGAAAATACTCATCTGTATTGTACAAATCAGTGTTTTTTTCCCTGACGCCTTCTAAATGACTTCTGTTTGTAGTGCTTGCAGGAATCACCAACTGGGCATTCCATTTCTTTAGAAAAGAAACACAAAAGAATAGCAATTACTGTTTCCAATGCAATCACGTACAGGGTTTCCATAAAGACCTTGTTTTTCAAGAAAGGCTTTCATTACAATGGGAATGGTCGATTTCTATATACTCCTCCACCCTTCCCAGTGCTGAAATAAAGCCTGGATCCCATTATTTGCCAATATTCATAAAGAAAACAGCTCCTTGGCAACTTCTAAGGTCTACCTTAGACCCACAACCTACCCTTTTCTTTGACAGACGTTGAGCTATGCCTAAAAACAGTGGCTGGGGCACTGGAGAGTTTTCCAGCTTTCTTTGCCTTATTGTTTTTATTGCTTCTTTCCATGGGCCCTCTGCATTCTTGAAGTAAATCTAAAAACATAAAGCAGATATCTATGCAAAAAGCCAAACTAAGACAAAGAGACAGAAAGATCAGTTTCTATTCTGATAAATGTCACCACAGGGTTTATACACTCAAATCTGCTTGACAGACCAAGCAGCAGTGACCCTCAGTTTCATTTCCTTTTGCCTGTAGTTCAATAGTTATGCTTCCAGAATTATCTCCACCTTTTCAGAAGGAATATCTAACACTTCTGATTTATAATCCCTATTCAGATAAATCAGTAATTCATATAGTAAATCTCAAGTATACATTCAAATAAAAATTACCAAGGTATGCTTATACCAAGTTACTGGCAAGGCTTCCGAAATTCAGCATCAGTGATATCCACCAAACAGAAGAATGCAGTGAGTAACCCATTTCTCAAATTAATCTAGATACTACAGAAAATAAAAAATGGAAAAAATGAGCCCAACAACTTTTTCTGCATAAAACTTGCTTTCCGTCACTTCAGTTGCAATCAGTTTGTAAATTCTAACTGAGTGCTAAAGCATCACACAAGTATTCATCCTGGTTTCAGCCCAGGTAATCAAGGTTTTATCACAGAAGTTAATATAGTGTGCTCATAAAAAACTGTTGAAGATGGTTTGGGGTTTTAACCTTCACCACTAAATCATATAGCTTAAATGGAAAGCTCAGTACAAACAGTGTGTTATTTCTAAGTAGACTAAATCTAATTCCTTACCTTTGTTTTTCCAGAAAAGGTTATGCTCACCAGCTCAGGACAAAGGAGCTTGTAAAGTGATAGCAGAGCCTGTAAATGAGACCCCATTCCCTGCCAAATGCAGAAGAAGAGGAAAAACATGTGAAGTATGGCTTTAACGTAGAAAACCACATACTTTAATGCAGAAAACCACATATTCTAGAAGCAAAAGCCCACCACTGATTACTAAAAGCTTTCTAAAGCTATATGTCAGTAAGCAACCATAGATGAACAACTGAAAATGAAAGGAAGAGCAGAAACTGTCAATGAAATACCATCGGAAGGGAATTGAAGAAGGAACTCTCTGTAATCATAACTAATAAGAAGGAATTTAACAATCAAAACTATGAAAAAAATCTCCTGCCATCTAATTGCTCAAAAAAATATTTTTTCTAACAAAGATCACAAATCCTCCACAATGAGTTATTTTTGATACCACTTGAAAAAGATTATTAGAAAATTAAAGATATTAACAGATAAATGAAGCCACCTCTTGTTTCAAGGATTTTGCTACACATAGCCATAAAACGTATAGTTATGTGCATGTCATTGCATGTGTTCACAAACACAAATGAAAACTAGGCAGATACATGCAAGACAGACAAGCCATGATGCTACAATGACTACAACATACAGTTTCAGTCTAACCCTGTCCTCAGACACTAAGCCCCTCTGCTCCATCCCGTAAGGGCATCAGCCTTACAAGCCACATTAACCACAAGATTTGAAATAAACTCACCACTTTTGCTTGGAGGTCAAGCAGTTTCCTAACCCGAAAAGGCTTCACTGGAGATACAATTAAGAACATAATGGATTTTAAAATCACTGCATCAGACATTTAAGCAAAAATTAAATACCCTGTTTATTATAGAAATCCACTCAAAAGAAGCAGACCCAGTCTTATTCCTAGGCTAATAGCATTTTCTGAATTGGAAACTGTCTATACATATCAGGCTGAACTACTACTACTACTCATACTTCCTGCCCAAAAAAGCAATACATTGTCTGGTCATTGCATTAGCTCCACTGGAAGGAAAGTTGATTCCTGCAAAGACAAAGAAACAAAATGGTGTTCCAACTCATACAACTGGATTAACTCACCATTCTCCTTCCTAGTGAGCAAGTAGAGCACGTGGCAGATGTAGGGGCACTGCAAGGAAAAGGCAGCAATGAACTATCCTGCTGGTACTGCTGACCAGGACACGCTAAAGCAACATAAAGGTTTACTCTGTTGACTGCCCCAAGTCATTCCTGTGTCCCCATGGGGGAGAGCACACTCTACTGCCCTTAGGAAATAGCATGGTTTTTATTTAGAAACATTATCTGCTCTATAGCAGCCCCTATAGCAATCAAGCTTTTCAGTGAGCTTGAATTTTGCTATGGAAAACATGTCCTGGATATTTTGGGAGTCAGCAGTGGAAGTACAATCACATTTTCAGTAAGAAAGGCACCTTAGAATCAAGATAATTCATTAGAGCTTCTACAGATGAGGCTATAAGGGGCTTAAACCATCTTCACACCAACTCTGGTGCACTTCCCAATTGGCCCATTGTGTCTGAAAATACTGTTTTAAATACTGAGAACTTAAATCCAGTTTTATGAAAACAACATAACTAATGTTCACCTAAACCCACTAAAAAGTTTGCAAGAAATATAACTTTATATAACTTCAGAATTTTTTGACCACAAAATATCCTAAACTGAAAGAGTATCTGCTTAACATGACCACCCAGATCATCTTAACGTGAACTGAATCCAAACACTTCGATATTCCAGGAGCTGGGTTTTTCAGTTGTCATATAAGAGAAATGTCCTGACTGTTCATTTTTGTTTAAGCTACATTTCAAATCAGTTAAGTAAAATGGCATTGAGAGTTTCTCACCTTTAAATCAACATTGCTCTAAAAGGTAATTTTCTTTTTGCCCAAGGTATGCAAGTCAGTTTCACCCCAGAAGCAGGAGACTTCACCTGCTGATGTGTGACACCAAAGGCATTCCCAGAGATACAGCAGCATAGTCACTCTTGGGACTTCAGACCAAATATACTGTCACTCTGATGTGAAATAGCAGTTCTTTAAACAACCAAACCATGGCATTGAAACTGAAATAATCCCCCAGTACCTCCCTGGTTCTGAAGCTAAATCACCCAGCAATCTTCAAATGCAAAATGAAAAACCACAAAATAAAATTCCAGGCATCAGAAAATGGTCTCTAACCAACAGCTACTACGGACTAATTCTAAACATTAACATGAATACTAGTAATGAACAATAGTAATGAACATTTGGGTTTTTGCCAATTCCATATATTCTTCAGCTCTCCTTACCAATTTCTCCTCTTGCAAGAAGAAAAAGAAGAAACCATAGAGGGCATGGAGGTCTTCCTTATGATCAATATAGTCAAAAACTGTGATCAGCCATCTTAAAAAAAGCACCTGCATAGAGAAAAAAACCCGTATTTCATTAAGTGATTGGCAAACGCCAGCTAGACCAGTCACTAGCCCATTTAAGAGACAAAATCATTAAAGATACGTGCTACTCTCAAGAACAACATAGGTACAGATGAACAGAACTGGGCTAGGTCAAATCTGGAAGAACGTATGCCAAGAAGATCAACCACCAAATCAGAATGGAAAAAGCAGCTCAGTTCTGAATATGTGATGACCTTCAGATGTGATCTCAGGGCCCCTCACTACAAGAAAGACATTGAGGTGCTGGAGCAAAGGGCAACAAAGAAGGGCAATAAAGCTGGTGAAGGGTGTACAGCACAAGTGTGTTGAGGAGCAGCTAAGGGAACTGGACTTGTTTAGTCTGGAGAAAAGGAGGCTCAGGGGAGACCTTATCACTCTGTACAACAACCTGAAAGGAAATTGTAGCAAGGTGGGGATCAGTATCTTCCCAAGTTGATGGGACAAGGGAAAATGGCTTAAAGTTGTGCCAGGGGAAGTTTAAATTTAATATTAGAGAAAATTTCTTCACTGAAAGAGTTACGAAGCACTAGAAGAGGCTGCCCAGGAAAGTGATTGAGTCACCATCCCTGGAGGTGTTTAAAAGACATGTAGATGTGGCACGTGGGGGCATGGTTTAGTGGTGAACTTGGCAGTGCTGATTACAGTTGAGTTCAATGATCTTACGGGTCTTTTCCAACCTAAACTATTCTGTGACGTAATCCTTTGAGCAGACTATGTGAGGACAAAAAGGGCTATTTTGCTATCATTAATCCATGCTGCCAAGGCCAAGGCACACAGAACCTAACAGGTAGCTTGCTGAAGTTGATCAGGAATGCCTTCCACAGCTGAAATAATTCACAGAAATGTTGGTGGAGAAACCATTCTTCAGGAATTCAGAGATACAAGACACACAGGAACTGTGCAGATTTCCACTCATACTTAAATAGTGTCCTCTGTTCCCACTGCTGTTCCAGCAATGGGAGTATCTGCCAATCTTCCTAAAGGACAGTATTTTTATGTAAGACCTTCTACATTAAAAACCTCAGGACTTTTGCCTCCTGAAAAAAAAAAAAAAGAATCTGTCCTCATCGTTCCTGTGCAGAAGCAATAAGTACTGTAAACATTTACTGAGTTACCTGGATGTTGCTTGAGCATTTGCCAACACAAAGCCACGATACAGCTGAAACCACAGAAGTTTCTGGTACTACTGAGTTTGGAATCAGGCTCTTCAGTAAACGGGTATTCACTGTATCAGCTGGAAAACAAACAATTTAAAATAAGATGGTGCTTATGAACCAGATTCTTCTAACATGGTTCTGCAGCTTGGCTCAAACTTACCTATGGAAAGATTATTCAGCACTTCACTGTTTAAAGAGGGTACATGAATCTAGTAGGGACTCACCTACACCTCAAATGATGAGAAATATTTCTTTCCAGCTTAAAGGAAATGCAGTATTGAGTATTTTAATACTGAACCAGCTTTTAGACTTTTGGCAAGACAACCAAAAGTAATACAAGCTTCTGGTAATACAAGTAATTTCTCAGCAAGACTATATGACTGTAAGCCAAACATCAGCAGATCAGTGTTCTGGAGAGAAGGCAGTAATTTAAATCAAGAAAACCACAACACTACTTGAATAATGGAGAAAGAATCCTGCATACTCATCTTGTGTTTGAAGTGAAAGTTTAGTTGGTATTTTTCATTGAGTATTTAATTTTTTTTTGAAGAATAAATGCTGGCCACCATGTCTAAGAAAGCAGCGTGAGATCTGCCCTCACAATGCTGAACTGGTTGTTAGGACAGCATTTTACTTTGGGTGATTTTCACTAAAGCAACAAGTAGGTTAAATTACTTTGAGGTTGGTTAAAATAAAGCTTCACAAAGTTACAACAAGGAACAGACACAATGTCACACTTTCAGCCTTTCAGACACCTGCAACTCTGGAAAAAGGAAGCCAGCTTTTAAAAAAAATGTTTGTAACAAGTAATTGTATTTTTGGGATATCATCCCCCCAGCAGAAAGAACTGAAGTTACTTTTAGTGCGAACTCAGGAATTACACTGATGCATCTCAAAAATTAATTGTATACTGAAGTACCTAACAATACAGTCCCCATAAACACATTAACTCTAGCAGATTTGACTGGGGGGGGGAAACATACACAGAAGACACATTAATAGCATAAAAACATTTACCAAGTTTGCCACTGAGTGCTGTGCTCAGCAATACATTAAATGCCTCAGGGGGTAACCCTCTTTGCAGGGCAATGCTTTCCACAGTAGCCAAGTGTTTCTGCAGAGCACTGCTCCTTTTCAATGAGACATGGTCTTGAACTAGGGAAAAAAAAAACAAACAAACAAACAAAAAAAAACCAAACAAACAAAATATGACAAACAAGAATGAAAACTTACAAATTAAAAATGAACCATTAAAAACATCTCTGAACTGTCTCTACAGCTACTGTTATTTGTTGGGTTCATTACATATTAACAGAAATGGAAAATCCTTTTAAAGACATTAAAGAAATGTTACAAAGTTCAGGCATTATAGAGGGAAAATAGCAGATAAAATTAGATACTTTAAAAATTATTATTGCTGTTACTAAGAATTTAGTTGTTATCTTTTCAACCTTAGGCAGCTAACCTGCAAACTGCTCTTACCTTTTGCAAAGTAGCTCAAAGCTGACTCAAGGGAGTCTTCTGCCTTGCTGTTACTTTCCTGGACATTGAGAGATTGATGGTCCTGGACACTCTTTTCAGGGTTAATTCCCCCCACTTTTAACCACACAGAGAGATCAGACTGGCTTTTCTGGCGATGTTGCAAAGGCTCCTTTGGGGTCTCAGAACTCTTTTTTCGCAGCATCTTCTCAGACTCCCAACTGAGATTGAAGAATTTTACTCATTTGTCACATGGGTTCCAATCCTTCATTACAAGGAGGCAAGAAAACAGATAAACCTCCAACAGCTGAAGAACATCAGAAAGCCAATTCCCTGCAAGAAAAGAGCAGCTTTTAGAGTGATCCTGCAAAATGTAACAGGGTAACTTCAGAGGAAATCATTTGGAGCCACCTGCCTCCCAAAAGGTCATACAATATACTCAGAAGATGCACAGACAACAGAGTATCAAAATTCCATTCTTTCTTAGATTCAAAAAGAGAACAAATCATAGGTGAAAATTAACACAAACTCCTTTCAATTGTAAATGATAATGTTTCATATAGGGTTTTGACCCCAAACCTAACATAATCGGATACTTAGCAAAACACAATCCACAATTTTTTTCCACGCTTCATTACATGTATTACATATGGGAATATGAACAGCCAACATGTCATACTTTCCTGCCAGCAATGTACAGATTTTAGATTACCATAACAATTATCTCCCTATTTTACAAAATTTAGGTTCTTCTGCAACCTTTATATGTAACAGCCAAGACTGAAGAACATATTGCCCTAGGTTCAGCGATAGCAGTCATTTTTCTCCTTCTTAGTAGCTGGTGCAGAGCTGTGGTTTTGACTTTCAGCCTGGGAACAGCACTGATAACACCGATGGTTTTAGTTGCTGCTCAATAATGTTTAGTCTGACCAAGGACTTTGAGTCTCATGCTCTGCCAGGTAGGAGGGAAAGGCGTGAGGAAGAAGAGACAGGAAACCTGACCCAAACTGACCAAAGAGGTATTTCATACCACAGCATGTCATGCCCACTATATAAACTGGGGGCAGTTACATGGAAGGATTAGATCACTGCTTGGGTCAGGCTGCACAGTGAGCAGTTGTATTCTCTTCCTTCGTTATTTCCTTTATCATTATTATTATTGGTGGTAGCAGCAGTGGTTTGTGTTATACCTCAGTTACTGCACTGTTCTTATCTCACCCCGTGGGAGTTATATTCTTTAGATTCTCCTCCCCATCCCTCCGGGAGCAGGGAGAGGAAGGGAGGGACTGAACGAGGGGCTGCGTGGTTCTGTGTTGCCGGCTGGGCTCAAACCATGACATATATTTTTGGTAAACATCCCAGTGAAGCAGAAGAGCCAACAACACTGCAGAACTGCCTAGCCCTGGGTGAAATGCAACCATGAAAAGCAGCATTTTTCCCTCAGTGCGCTGGAGAGATCAACCTTTTACAGACAAAACATCAAATTTTGCTACAACTTCCTGGATTTCTTAGTACAATGCATGTCCCTGGATTGCTAGAGCCTATCTTTTCCTTCCAAGCTTTCCTGACACAATAAACCAGAATGATTTTCAACTCATACTCCCTCTTCAGCTCTCACTTTCCTAGGATGTTAGTACAATCCCTATTTCCCTATAGGTTTTGTTTGTCACTAACTTCTCTGTGCAGCATACCAAGAACAAATCTCTGGCTAGGAATGTCACAATCTCCTCTGAAGTACGCATGATGTACACACACAGGGTATTCACATTTACAAATAACAACTATTGACTTCAGGAGAAATGTACCTCTCCCCCCCCTCCCCCCCGTATTAAAGGACAATGCTGAGCACATCATAACTCCCACAAAGATGCTTTACATGATGGTGACCAAGAATAACTGAGATGCTTAAGAACACTGGAAGCTCCTGATGTCAATACAAGAACGGGATCGTTGCTATGATACAAGAGTTACAGAAGACTCCAAACACTGGAATCTTACTTGTTGCATCTTGAACCACCTGAACATGCTCAAAGTGGTTCAGGAAGCAGAGCAAGCCAACAGCCCTCATTTATCACACCTGGAGTACAGCAACAGCTTTCTCAGACTCCTTGGCATCTGCTCCACCTGGTTTTATGGGCTTATTTAGTTTTCCTTCGTCTTGCAGGATTTCTACCAGAAATATTTGGTAGGTTAGAGCAAGTCACCAGACTTTAAAGCAGAAGTACCAGACAGGCTGTAACACCAGATCTCACTAACAGTGAGCCCACCATCGCACAGCACTTTCGTACTAGGCTCTTATACACGGATATTGGGTGCGAATATCCCCTCCCCTCTTCCCAGCCGACAACCTTCTCCCTTCGGCTCCCCACAGCGACTGCCCTGGGAGGCTCGGCAAAGCCGACGCGGCCCTGAGGGAACAGAAGGCGACAAGGCCCTCCCGGCCCGACCCAGCCCCACCGCCAAGCTCGGACACGCCGGCTCCTTAGCCCGAAAGGCTGCGTCCGCTGCCGGGGCAAGAAGCCGTACAGGGGCT